>JANHAO010000767.1:0-37694 GCA_026873985.1 Saraca asoca | reverse complement strand
AATAAAGAAAGCAAATCATAAAGAAAGATGCAAGATCATAGAATCAATAAGATGCAGTAGATTAAAATATGCAAGAAAACAAGATGAAAGGAAGAAATAAAACAAGCAGAATATTGCAAAGATGCAGATATAAAATAGAGAAAATAGAAGAAGAAAATAGAAGAAGTAGAAGAAGAATATAAGAGAAGAAGAAAGGTAAAAATAAGAACTTCTAAATTAATATTGCAAGACTTCTCAAACCTGGAAACAAGAAAGTTGAAAGAACTTGTTTAAAAGAAAGCCTAAAGCAAGAGAAAAGAAAGAACTAGCCTAAATCTCAAAGAGAGATTCTAAACATAACATAACATGATTAAAACTAGTTTCAAGGGGTCCTATGTATAGCCCTTTTTCGCGTTCACCATGGCTGTGCTTCATAAAACGGGTTGGGTGTGCTTCATGAGATTTGGATTTATCAATTTGGACATATCAACTTGTAACACGGCCTGGCCGTGTTGCGTAGCATGGTCGTGCTCTATGCATGGCTTCAAAATTCTTCGATTTTTCTTCCCGAAATTTCTTGCAGTACCTAATACGGCTTGGCTATGTTTCATGGCATGGCCATGCTAGGTGTATTCTTCATGTTTTCTTCAATTTTTGTTTGTTTTCTTACATGGCTTCTCCTTCAGTCTTTTCCTTGATCTAGATGCAACTTCATTTTCTAGATTTCTTCCTTCTTTTCAGTTTTTTTCATCATCCTGCATGAAAAATACAAACCAAAACCAGTATCTAGGACAAAATATAAAATCAAGGCAAAACATTAAGAAAACATAAAATACTATTAACAAAATAGACTAAAACTATCTTATTTTCATGCCCTTTTTCCCATTTATCAGCTTTTAGCCTAATCATATGCTTTAGTCAATATCCATTGGTTCTTTTCACTTCAACCTTATCCTTAGTCAAAATGGCTAGCTCATATTGGGGTGGAGAGGCCCATGACACCCTCCTCCCTTAGAGGTGTTGAGCTTCTCCCTTACCCAAGTATGTACATTTTTTTTCCTAGGAGGGTTAAGCAATTCTCTTATAACTAATGTACTAATATGACTCTTAAGAAACTTAGTGGAGAAATAATATGGCCAAGCTAAGGCATTGCCAATATTTTTATGATAATACTAAAAATACTTTTAGTTTCTAATAAATTTTTGGGGTGTTACACACATACTGGCTGGACAATCTACTGTCTCATCATCGACCAAATAATCAAAACCCTACTATGGAGACAATTTATTTCTAAAATATGTATTGAACATGTGACAGTTGCATAAAAAAAACAAATAAATTGAGACAACAAGATCCTATGAAACCAAAGTCTTCATGTGTGTAGCCAACAAACATTCTATGATCTATCTATACTCACAAATGCCTTGTTAGGATGAGAACGAAATGAGTTAAAAACAAAAATAAGACACATTACGACAAAAACAATTAGAAAAGTAAGTAAAAAGCAAATCATCAAAGAAATGAAATACAAAGGTAATGATATTTTCAAGTATACTCTGCAGCAACAAAATATCCAAATTAATCAAATGGGTTATGAGGACCAATTACATTGATACATGGTTTTGAATTTATAAAAGAAATTAATGAAACTTAATTAGAATATTAAGACTATACATCATATCATCCATGTACATTTAACTAAAAACATGAAAAGTAAGGATGGATATACTAAAGTGCAAATACCACATAAAGAAAAATAAAATAAAAGTAACAAAGTAATGGATGATTAAAAAAATAAAATAAAATGAATAGTCTGCATAAGCAGAAAGTCTATTGTGCATAACGAAAACGTATAAGGATGAAAGAGACAACATCAACTAACATGTAAACATGGAGACAAGTTTGCCCTCCAAGTTCATGTAATTGGCTAGTGTTAATTCCGTAAAGAAGACATAGAAGAACTAACAAGCATGTAAACCATAACAATTAAACACTCAGTCAAAATCATAATTTCAAAAGGATAACCAAAAGATGAAACTAAGTGATTTTTTGATATTTTCTCTCTATGATTTCTCGTTCGCCTTTATCTTTGATCCAATCTCTATTTATAATTAGAGAAGGATCTTCTGATGTCAGTTATCTTCAATATATTTGTGTCTTGTTCTAACTCTTAAAAATAAAAGACAATTAAAAGATGAAACTGTATGATAAAGAGAAAAAAATAAAAATGAAATAAGAATGATAATCTAGTTCTTTAACTCTTGCTTTTGTGCAAAAAATAAATAAATAAATATTTTTATATTTTTTAGATGTATTAAAATGCAATTTAACAATGCAATACTATTAAGGATAAATTACAGATTTAAATACAAAATAAAGATAAATCATAAAAAATATTTTTCTCTATTTTTGAAGATTAAAATTGCAAATAAACTCTTTTTTTGTTCAATAAATGTGATTCAAAAACTCAAAATAATGAGGATAAGTGACAAACTGAAAACATAAAAAATAGTAATAAGGAAGAGATGAAGTTTTGAAAATGTAACAACGATGATAAATTCAACAAAAAATTCAAAGATAAATATCAAATGAAATTAAAATTTTTATATTTTCAATATTTTTATATATTTTAAAATGTAATGAAAGTAGTTAACAACTAATTAAAAAAAAATTGCTCTCAATTCAAGTGAAATGTGAAAAACAAGATAAAATGCATATTTTTGTATTTTTAATATTTTCTTTTTCCTTGTATTTTTTTCTAGACTATTGAGATATTTTCAAATAAATCTAGACAAAATATGGTGTTCATAATCCCACTGCATGCTACACTTAGGCAATCATTGCCCCAGGATTATGATTGGTTGACTTAGAGATTCCACTACTTACTTCATTAGGGTTGTCATTGCTTATTCTTATGATTAATTAACCTAGGGTCCCATTGCTAGCTGCATTAAGACAATTATAGCACAAAAATTAACATGTTGCCTTTGCTAGATGGTTGTATGATGCAATGAAATAGGACATGAAAGGAAAAGAAATGATATGCATGATAACTTAGAGGATGATAAGACAAGTATTGAGAAAGATAATGATTATGATAATGCATGTGCATGTATACCTATGAATATATTTATATGTATGATGTGATATATGAGAGATACTATATATATATATATGTTCAAAATATTTTCTACCCAAAAAAGATAGAAACTCTCACTTCACTGAGTATTAGTGTTGTACTCACCCATTTTATATTTAAACAATTTGACAAACCAACCCTCAAGTAGACCCTGATCAAGCAAGCTAAGCTCTTGTTTAGTAGAGGTATGAAACATCCATTCAGTATGTTAGTAAACTAGGATAGAGAATGCTAGTTGCCAATTAGGCCAACTCCATCATGTCAAGAATTTTTAAGATTTCTTTTCTAAAGGACTTATTTATATTTCAATTATTTATTATTATTTGAATTAGAATTTTTGAAATAAAATGTAGACCTTTGATTTTATTTGAAATTGAATTTATCCAATAAAGATGTATTTAAGATTTAATGAATTAGGAGCTTATAGATTCATAGATTACTACCGATAATCCATGATGCTTATGCTCCTAATGTTGGGGATGTAACAAGTATCCACTCACCTTGGATGATTTCAAACTAGCATTTGTTCTCAAGACCAAGCTAAAAGCAAAGCTTCTTCTAAATTAATCTCCTTAATCACTGAATCCAAATATTGAACTTTTGGTGTATGATATAAACATGTAACATTCAATGACTAATACATAACAAAGAATCCTCCAACCTCTCTTACAAATTAATTATATAATAGAACAGTTTAGGACAATTGAAAGTCTAAAATGCTTAAAAATTTCAATTTAGACAACCAAATAATAGGATCTATTTTTAAAAGCTACCACCAACCCTCTCTCTTCTCACATTTACTCAGAATGCCTCATCCAACAATAAAATTACCTGGAGCCAAATTGGAATCATTTGTAAGTAGAACGTTTTCCGTAAATCAGGCTCCTACCTAAGTAGAAGAACCAAAGCAAAAGAAGCTAGATGAGCTCAATGATGGCTGGGTGGAGTTCTAGCAGTGCTCTAATGATGATTGGTGTCTGGAAGGGGGTGGCGATGGGAACACATGGGAACCTCATCGAGTTGAGCATTAGTTTCAGATTAGAGAGGAGGAAGAAGGAAGAATAAAATTAGGAATTGAGAGAGAGAAATTTAGGAGAAAGGAACATGAGATGATGACTATGGTGGCTACTGTTTGAAGGTGGTCTGGCTAATGGGATACATAATTTGAAGATGGAAAGGATGAAGCTTGCGGTGGAGAAGGAAGGAATGGTGGCTATGTGTGCGTGGAGGACACAGAGAAAGAGAGCCAAGGTAAGAAAGTGAGGTTGATGTGAGGGAAGAGAAAAGAAAGATCTGGGAAAGACCAGAAGCAGAAGAAAAAGGGGGAAAAAATAAGAAAAGGAGAGTGAAATAGTGCAAAAATTGAGTATTAAATTTTAATATTTTTAGTTAGAAAATATATTTAGGTGACATAAATTAAATATAATAAATAAAGATCTTTGAACTTTCTATCATTAAAATTAGTGTCTTAATAACACATATTAAGTAATTAAATTAATTAATACAGTTAAACACACTTCACGTAAATTTAAGATGTGATTTAATAAATTACAATAAATATAATAATGCTTCTAATGTACATTTAATAACAACGTAGGCAAAGTAGTTGATTAATTGAGGAAATAAATCATACTTTAAACATTTAGAATAACAATAATAAAATGTAAAAATATATTTGGTTTACAAAAATTAGCATAATTATTGAACACAAATTCTAGATCTTCTATTATTAAAATTTAGACACATTTAATACACATTAAATATTCAATGTAATCAAACTAGATTTTTAAGTATAATATCATAAATTCTAAAAGCTATTTAAATTAAACCTCAACATTAATAAATAAAACATAAGATATAAATTTTTGCATAACGCAAAATAAATGATTATTTAGTAGTTAAAATAAAAATCACATTGAAATTAAATAACAACAAGAAATTTATTTGTTTATCATAATAGTTAGAATAGTCATTAAAATAATCCATGCATTAAAACATTGAACAAATAAATTGTGAAATTTAAGTTAAAATTTTGAGTAAACACCTATTTTGGTCCTTCATTAATTTAGTTTGTATCAATTTACTTTTTCAATTATTCAAATACCAATCATTTCCCTAAAAGAAATTTTAGGATCAATTTATGCGTTCAATTATTAGATTATGTTTAATCAAGTCCCTATATTCATAGAATTATTGATACAATAATTAATTTTTTAAAAGTAGGAAAGATAAATATATGGGCATATTTACACTAGAACATTGCCATATAAGCAAATTAGTTGTTATATTATCAATCATTCAAATGATTTAAATAATAAACTAATAAAAGCACTTAAATAGATGTAATTTAAGTAACTTATGGATTAAATTGATAATAATTTTTTCAATGACTAAATTGACGCAAACTAAATTAGTAAGGGATCAAAATAGGTGTTTACCTTAAAATTTTTGAATAAATTCCTACACTAGCATCTTGTTGAACATATTTTTACAAGCTTTGATACGAACAAAATAAAAATTTTTATACAAAAAATCAAATAGAAAAATTAAAGTTTGTTATATGGAATCTTGGGTATTACAAATATATTTTGTTTTTCAACCCCAAAGGGAAAGAAACCAAAATTAAAACTCAAAATATAAGGATACAATTTTAAGTATTGTCTTATTTAGCCCAAAGGAATGTCCCATAGATTTGTCCTTATTTATACCTAATAGGACAAATACATTAAGATGGGCTGAATTGATGTTTAAATCCACGAGTATAAATTTAAAAAGCTTTTCCTTTGTGATTTTGAAAAGTGCAATAAGAAATAAATTCTATTAAAGATCAAGCAATTAGCAAACAAATAAAAGCAGTAATAAGTGCATTAAAGTAACAGAGTAGGAAAAGAAAATGATAGTATTGATATATATAAGTTTGATTATCCAAAAGGGAAATCGCCTGTGTCTTCACCTTTCTCTCAGGGGCAATTTTCTCCTTGAAGTTTATCTACTAGCAATTTTTCTTTGATAGCCTTTACAATCTTTCCCACTTGATCTTTCAAGGATTCAAGCAATCCTACCTCACACCTTAAGGATTTTATAAGCCTCACACTAAGACAAATATTCCTAGCTACAAGATTTTTACAAGTGTATCACTCGCACTCAAACTGTTGCTAGTGAATCAAACAATAAAAGCAAACATCAAGAATGACTTTCCACTAGGAGACTACAGTATTTCTTACTCAATGTGTTGATTTGCAAATGAATATCTTAAAAAAGACATGAGATCTTAAAGAAAAGAAATTTTCTTAAAAAAGATGAGTTGCTTGGGAGGTTTGGAAGTGGAGGGGTAGCCTCCCATTTACAGGTGAGGACGAAGATTATTCATTGGATACAATTTTCAAAGGGCAACTTGGCCTTCAAGCTCATCACACTTCCAAGAGGCAACTTGCTATTAGGTCTCTTTTACATTGGCTTACTCTTTTAGAAGGTTGTAGGCCTTATAGTGTGTAGTCCCTTTTTGTCATAGACTTTAATTTGAGTTCAACTTGCTCTTTTGGTTTGGAATTTGAAACCTTCAATGAAGTCACTTTCATAGCACAGAGGACAAGCTTCAATATATTGCTTTTTCAAAATATATCACATTTAAATAGTCTATTGTCAACTCTGCATGAAATGGTGTGATACCATAAAGTTCTTATTGAGTGACTATCATAAAGATTTCTTGTTAAAAATCTTAAGTATTTAACATATATAAGAATAAGACTTGTAAAATGTATCTTGAAAGGATTATAGCAAGCAATTTTATCAAAAAAATTTATAACTTCACAATATTTTGTGTTAGGTGTATTTATTTAATAAATTATTTTAGTAATTATTTGCAATAACCAAACATTCTTTTAATTGTAAATTCTCTTATAAAATAATGTTTCATAATATATATGTATATATATATCAAAGGGGGTTTCATCCTTAAAATGTTGCAAAAGGGTTGATCATCTTTGTTTAAATGATTTAATAAGCTATTTGTTTAAATTGAGTATTTTTTTTTAGAAAAAAAAAAGTGTATAAAAACTCCCTAGCCAAAATGACATAATTTTGGCTGGTGGTTTATAAAACCTTTGGTTGATGATCTAGTTGGAGTTGGGAAATTTGCATTCTCCTCTCTTTGACAGCAACCAAACATCAGCAGAAACTCCTGCCTTTGTCTTAACAACTGTGACTGTCGCCTTCGCTAGCTTTGACTGGCCTATTTATCAGGTTGCTTTGCCTTTATTTAATTCCAACATGACCTAAATTATTGCACATAATTGGAGTCCTTTACTACTTTGGCTAAGAGAGCTAACCTGTAAGAATGAGCCTCTCTTACTCCTTGCATGTTCTTTGTGAGCCTTTATCAACCAAAGGCACTTGTTTGGGTCTATCATTGTTAAGGGACTTTGGGCAAATAGAGCATTGGGTAAGGGAGTTTGATTTCATTCAACTATGGATCTTATAACTCAAATTTAGAGCTAATTAGAAGTATCCATAGCAAAATTTGCCTCTTTGAAACTTAAGAGGATGGCTTAGGTTGTTGGGAAGGACTATCAACTTAGAATTCAATTAAGTATGTACCCTTACAATAATATTTTGGGGTAGGTAAAATTTATTCAAGAAAAGAGTAAATTGTTTTACTTAAATAATTTTAGGGTGAAATTAGGAGCTAATGAAGTGATAATTTATATTTAAATTCGTAAATGGGAACTTGATTGTGACTTGGAATTCTTATAGAGGAATAAACTTCAAAGAATTTGCCCATGGTGAGTAAATTGCTTACTAATCTTATAATTTTGCTATGTACTATTTTTTTATATGACTTAATGTAGCATTAATTTTTATTGCCTTATGCCATGAAGAAAAATAGAATGAACATAATGAATGTGTTGAAATTGTATATGATAAATCATAAGAGGATAGTTAGTTGCATGAGTTATCCAATTAATAGAATTCAATTTTTTTTCTCCTTGATTTGGATGGTGATATGAGTCCCTCCTTAGGATAAAATGTTGAATGGTTCATTTGAAGTTAATTCTTCTTGTGTGTGCTAGTGTTTGGGGTCTATTATATGGTGAAACTCTAATATGCCAACATTATGAAATACATTGAAAATACTAATAGTGTGGCTGGTTCCATTACCTTAATTGAGCCAAGAGGCTCTTTTAAGCCAATTGACAAATGGCTTGAGTTTTGCCATTTAAGTAAGGTAGACTATGTACAACACAATTAATCCACATTGTCTTGAATGGTCTATTAATTTCCAATAATATGGCAACTTGAATTGTAATGCTTATCATTGAAACATTAATCTTTCTAAGCCCTTATGGATGTGGACCTTCCCTAGGATAAACCTTTGATTTATCTTGAAGAATTAGTGCATACGAAATGTGTGAGTTGATTTTTTGTGTTTTTCTTTTAAAATCTTATGAGTTGAGAGCCACTAAATGGCCAAATCTTAGACTTGCTTTGTTGTTGTGAATGTTACGTGTTATGTTAGTGATTGTGTAATTGGATGATTAATTAGTAGAATGTTATTATTGTACTAATTGCATTATGATTTGAAAATTGATTGAGAAATTGAATGATTGATTAGTAGGACAATTTTATTGTACTAATTTTGTTGTGAATTGCAAAATATGGATCCTTGAAAAGTTCTTCAAGAAACCTAGTAATGCATTGAAATTATAAGATTATAGCCATTAACATGATGGAAGGATAAGCAAATATTAACATGGTGGAGAGATAAGGTGATATGGGAGAGAAATGAAAACAAATGTAAATGAATAAGTAAGTTGCTTGAAGAATACCATCTTGGATCCATATTATGGAATTCTTTCTAATAGTATTATGTGCACCGAAGTGATTGATTGAAAAATTGGTGTAAGTGATAGAATGTTTTCATCATTGAAGAATGATCCTAAGTGATTAAATGATGTTTTTCCCCTATTTGGATAGAAAATACCAAGAGTACCACTCATAAATTGATTGAAGTTGTTCATATGGCTTTCTTGTTTAGTTAAGAATGGTTAGCAAATCTTCTTAGAGACTGATTAGGATTACAAAAGTGATGTTTATTGTTTAATTAGAATTGCTATAAATTCTTATTGACTATGGGTAGAAATTTCCATTAGAAGTTGCATTTTCTTATTGATCAGTGATAGGAAGAACTACACTAATTGTTTATGTGCTTTTAAATTTTATGCACCATTGTAGCTAATTTGGACAAATGTAGTTATTTCCTAGTCTTTGGCTATGCTTGAATACTATCTTCGATCCTAAAGTATATTGATTGTCTATTTATTGATTGAAAAAGCCTATGTTATTTCCTGATACATATTATGAATGCGTATTAATTATTTACCATTTGATTGGAAAGGTTATGTTTCCTCTTGTTGCATGTTGTTAATTGCCACACCCTTGTAACTAGGCAGGAAAGAGAAAAATGGATGGTGTTGGTAGATGTGTACCAATTGTTCTTAAACTCTAATTGTGTTTCCCCCCATGTGTGGAAAATAAGAATCAACTAAGGATATTTTAAATTGGTAAGTAATTTATTCATTGGATTTCTTTGAAACTCAAGGCATTTTATTTTGAAAAAAAAAATGTCTTAGGTTGCGAGCCTACCTTAGTGGAGATTGAAGACTTAACTTTTGGGGGATTGCATAGTAGTTGAAATGGTGTTCACATGCATATGAGATTCAAGTGGTCTTGTCTATGTCAAATTAAGTTGTTTGGTGTACGATAGTATTGTGTTTGTCATAATTATAGGTACAAGTACTGGGCAGGGTGTGTGGCCGTCCATTGTCATATAGGCCAATAGCCTAGTGTCCAAAAAGTAGAGGAAGCTCTATCTAATTTTTTGTAAAAATTTTGAAATTTGTATATAGATAAGTGTTTTGCAAAAAAAAAAAAATTTAAGTATGGTTTATTACATCAAGTTTGATTACAACCTTCACGTCATAATGTGAGTCAACATTTGGTGTAAGGCTTGTGGGATAATGTCATTGGGTATCCTCCTACGCCAATCACATTCCAAAGTTGGGACGTGACATGTGGCTAGAAACAAAAACTAACATGCATAAAAATACTTTTATACAAAAAGCTAGTATTGTGATAATAAGGAAAGAGCAACTAATAAACATGTTTCCAAACATTTTAAATTGGCAAATAGTCAAGCACAAAGCTAAAAAGTAACATAGCAAAGTTGCACAAGAAGTCTTTCCAAAATAATGAAATTTCATAATTAAAACTAAGAAAACAAACATCTTATTTTTCTACAAACAAAAAACAATCAATTTAAGGACACTTTTTAAACATAGTCATGCTACAAAAGATTTTTCTAATAAACCAATCATCATTGTCAAGAGAGAAGAAGTTTTGAAGGCATGCTCAATAATGAGACAGGCATGTGTATTTATGATGAAAATATGTTCATGAAGTATGATTAAAATTGGGTTATAATCGATCCATGACTCATTGATCAATTTAGACCTATCACTTAATCTATTTGCTAACACTCCCTCTTAGGTTAGAGCATAGATATCAAACATATCCACCTTGTTATCATCAACATATTTTCCTAGAAGTGCCTTAATAAATAAATCAGCAAACTAGTTCCTAGTTTTAATATGTCTAAGATCAATAACCCCTTCTTGGAGTTTTCTCATAACAAAATGACAATCAACATTTATATGCTTTGTTCACTCATGAAAGATTAGATTTGTAGTAATGTGAGTGGTAACCTAATTATCATACCATAACTGTATAATTCTAAAGGACTAACAACCATAACAAAAATAATTATTATATAAGCAATAAACCAGAAAGAGTCCACAATACCTTGCTGTTGGATATCACTAAGTAGTGGGTTCCACTGATGAAATCAAAGAGAAATAATAAAATCATTAATTTCAAAAACCCATGTTAAGAGTAATGAATGGGAGATTTAATGTTGAAATCATTTATTACAAAACACAAAAATGGTTTCTTTTACTTGAGATTCATAAAAAATATAGAATCTTATAAGCTATTTATATATGTAAAATAACAACACAACAATTTAAACTTAAAATCATTTACAAATTACATATGCAAGTTCCTATATACTAGTGTAAGGCTCCCTTGTAAATAATTGGAAATTGCTTTATTACAAAATTTATATACACTTGGAGAGGTTTTTAGTTACAAAAAAAAATCTTTTTCCTTAGAAGACATATATTTTCTTGACCAATTAATTGAAGCACATGATTAGATAAACTGTTAATCCTAATGACATATAAGATTCCATTACATGGAAAATCAAAGTTATTAGAATGTCTTATGTGTCATTAGCATTAGTTTAGATAAATACATGCTTCTAAAACATAAAAAAAAAATTAATTATTGTATTAATGTTCGTCAATGACAATTTGTTTATGTACTTTCATCACAATTGTGCATTGTTGTTAATTAATTTTTTTTCTTTATATGTATTTGTCAAAAAATTTCCATTAATTATTTATCTAGTATAGAGTGATGACATTATAAATAAAACATACTAATTAATATAAATTAATACATGTCAATTTTCTATATTCACTTTACTATTGATTTGAAGTTCTTAATATAACAAAAAAAGAATCTACCATAATAGATTGATTTCCTAGTGCATTATGTTTATCTATCAAACTACCTATCAGAAATAATGTGAATATAAATATTTTTTATTATTTAGAAATAGAAAAAAAAATAACTACCAAGCCTTCACATTAAAATTTTATGTTTTAAAAAATTGACATATATGATGTTCATTCTTAATTAGCACATAGCCAAATTCATAACATCATCATTTGTTGGGTAAACTTTTTTTTTTTTTTTGAAGAATAAGAGAAAATTCCACCCTAAACATATGAATCCAACGATAAGGATGCCCATAATAAGTTTCATTTAGACCTAATTAAAACAATTGGTGTCAACAATGGATTCACTCAAGCCTACAACTAACAAGTTCATAAACTCACAATTCACTTTCCCATGGATAAATGCATTCTATGTAAGTCTAAAATTGGGAAAAAAAATTCATAAATTAGCCAAAATCCTCCCAAAGAAATAGGGCATTTTCCTCTTAAGGAAGGAAACCATCTTTTTATAATCTCAAAACTCCATCCTTTTCATTTCAATTTTAGATTTTTTATTCAAAAATAGTGTATAGAAAATTGATCATGAGAAAAATAGTAAATGCTCATAAATAAACCTTTAATTAGAAAACTTAACTCCTCGAAATTCTCCTCAAAGACCTCCTTTCCTTTGCTTCTATTATCAATTATTGCTCATAAAGCTTTTACTAAACTAGAAGATCTTTGGTCTATTTCATTCCCTCTGACCCTTGCAAAAAGGGGATCTTATTCTCATCTAAGCAATCGTAGAGGAAGGAGTTGGAGTCTCTCTATTGGGTTTCTCCTTCCCCTAAACTATGACTTTTCCTATACTTTTCCTTCTATTCCTTTCCATTCCATTATCAACTTCTCAACTCACTCTTGATTATTACAAGCAGACATGCCCAGCTTTTGAATCCATAGTACAAGAGCTTGTTTTCAACAAGCAAAGCTCCGTCCCTGCCACAGCCGCAGGTGTTGTCCGCCTCTTCTTCCATGATTGCATTACCGATGGTTGTGATGCTTCAATCATAATCACTTCTAATGCTTACAACAAGTCTGAGCGTGACGCTGATTTGAATGAATCTCTCTCCGGTGATGCCTTTGACATTATTTCTAAAATCAAGTCTGTTCTAGAATTGAGATGTCCTGGTATTGTCTCTTGCTCTGACATTATTGCTCAAGCCACTAGAGACCTTGTCAAAATAGTGGGGGGGCCATTTTACAATGTACTATTAGGAAGAAAGGATAGTCTCATTTCAAATGTTTCAAAAGTAGAGGAAAGCATTCCTAGGGCAAATATGACCATGGATATGATCATTGAGAAATTTACCACAAAGGGTTTTAATGTTAGAGAAATGGTGGCCTTAACAGGAGCACATACCATTGGGTTCACACATTGCAAGGAATTTAGTGACAGAATTTTCAACTTTAGCAAGACTTCAGAAATTGATCCTGCCATTCACCCAAAATATGCTGCGGGTTTAAGAAATCTTTGCAAAGACTACCTTAAGGATCCAACTATTTCAGCCTTTAACGATATTAGATCACCAAGCAAATTTGACAATGCCTATTATCACAACATCTTGAAAGGGTTAGGCCTATTGAAGTCTGATTACTTATTGGCTGTGGACTTGAGGACAAGGCCAATTGTAGAAGAGTATGCAAGAAATCAAAAAGTGTTTTTTGATGATTTTGCAAAAGCAATGGAGAAACTTTCCATGTTTGGAGTAAAGTCTGGAAAAGAAGGAGAGGTGAGGAACAAGTGCGAGCAATTCAATAACCTTCCATTTTAGAGAAGTTCTTTAAGCTCTTGTGTGTATGTTATAAAAACTATAATTTTATGTCATTGAACATTATTTTATTTGAAATTTACATATTTGTATGCAATTGTGTTGTTTTAAATTATGCATGAAATAAAAAATAAAAAAATTCAATTTGACTAGTTTTGGACCAAATGGATAGGAGAAAACACATGTATATGGGAATCAATTGACACTAATATAACATGCACCAATTCGTATACTATTATGTAACTTTTTTAAGAATGCGATTTTTATCAATTGAAGTATTAGATTACAAGTAATCATAATATTAATTTCACATAAAAAATTTTAGAATAATTCAACAATAAAATATATCTTATTGTGAATGAAAAATTCAGCATTAATAAATATTATTGCTGACGGTAGATTTTGGTTTTGGGCCAAACTCTAGTCAACTATGATTAGTTGTTGAACCCTAAACTATTTTCTAGTAGATCGAATGAGAGAAGAAGATAGTGGAGAGGTGGAAAGGTAGCGACAGGCAATGTTTTTAACATGATTCGGCTAACTCTGAGCAGCACCAAACTCTATGTCCATGACAGAATTTTATTAATTTGAAGGAAAGGTTTACAAAGTTTTGGCAAGCTATTCTGGCCTTTTCCCCCCTCTTCCTCTTCTAACAATGATTTCCCTATTTATAGAAGAAGAAAGGTCACAAATAATAATTACAAATTGCAATTCTATTATATCAAATAATAAATGAACAAGACTCTCTAGACTATTGCAAATCGGCTACTGCAAGCTACTTTCTATGGAGGGGACCCCTCTTGTCAGCTAGAATATAGGCTTGACGCAAGCCTATCTGGAACTCCATCTCGCGGACCTTTTGGTCTTAGGAGGCCTTTGTCTCATGAACTGAGATCCCTGATGCGAGATTGCTACTATTCTTTGAATAGCAAGGTCAGGCTTGAGGTTGGTGGAGCGAGCTCGAATTACTTGCAAGTTGGGACTTAGTGGAGCAATTTGTCAAACACGTGACCCAGGACCTCGCATTCTCATCCTCAGCACGCTGGATGTCTTCTAGTGTGGGCTTAACTTCTGCTGGGCCTTCGGCCTACTTTTTCAAGATCGATTTTCACCCACAATAATTATTTACTTTTTTTTTACAAGTGTAAAGAGTATATCTTACATTAATATTAGAGTATATTATTTAATCAATATAATAACTTTATATGCATAGTTCTTCCATATTTAGATGTCACAACCCAACTTCCAACATCCATGATTGGCAAGAATACTGTCTAAACCCTAGTTGCCTGTAGCATAAGTAACACCTATATCCATTTCTTAATGAAAGGCTTACTAATTTTAATAAGATACATTGGGTGTAGCTTAAGCCTTGAATCATTCAGCATACATAAATGTAGTTATGTTATGTTATTAACTAAGTTAGCTCAAAAGTCATTCGTATACATAACTTTTTATGATTGACTTTTGCATTTCATGTATACTTGAATGCATAAAATTGTATAAATTGTTGGGAAATCATGGTTATGAAAATCAAATTGTATAATGGAATAAAAATTTATCTAAAAATAAAATTATTGGAGGTCCATACAAAGGATTGGTTGTACATTTTTGAATTAAAAGAAAACAAACTAGAACAAAAGATTCCTTTCTCTCAGTTGAGATACATTCTGGAACTTAAAGAAAGAAACCCAAGTGTCTCTCCTCTAAGGTTAGTTCACATAACTAGCCTCCACTCCACACTCTTCCATGCTAGTAGTGGTTTATAGTGATTGGTAATTGAGAAAAGGGACAAATTTCTAATGATTTTGAGAGTCACAAAACATGAGAAATATGAATCATAAGGCTATGAAATGAGACATCCTCCTAATGAAGCATGCATCATATGTGCTAGTCTATCTAAATAATTGGTGCACATTCTAATGATTCTATGACCAAAAGCGTTTAAGATAAGGGCTTGTAAGGAATCCCATTTCATGATCATCATCTTTAAGCACTACCTCGTCCATTAGACCTTTTTATCTATGCATTTTATCAAACAATATTTCAAACAGGTATGATAAATAAATATCTTTATCAGCAATAGTTAATTCCAATAAAATCATTATAAAATATGTTCTATTACATCATATGTAATTAGCTTGTAGGACACAATTCTAACACGATCATTAGGGGGGACAAGATGAGCTTTTGAAAAACCAACCTCCCCTAAACCTTCCCCTTTTATTTTTAACAAAATCTACGGAAAAGTTTCAAGAAAATATGGGTAGATGATTTTCTAGAAATTTTTCAAATATTAATTGAGGAATTTTGTGATTTTGAGTTCTTGATCATTTGTAGCCTTCAAAGCGGTTTCCAAAGCTACTTATAAGGATTTGTGAGTGACTTTTACCCTTCCTTGAGATAATCTATGCATTAGATGGTATATATATGTATTATATGATGATGTTTTGTTAAATATGATGTTGTTTGATTGATTATATAGCCATAGGACATCTGAATCTTCTGGTAACTACTCTTGTGCTTTTGTATGAAATATTTATGATTGTTATAGTTTATTGATTCTTGATGTTTAACTCTTCTTTCTTTTTCTTTGATCAAAAGTTTGGCCGACAACTTTTCATGAGTAATGAAAGTGTTTAAATTCAAATAATATTGAATATGGTAACATCCCCTTAAAAAAAGTGGTTTGAGGATCCAAAAATAAGATCAAGATAGAATTGTAAAAAACTTATTTGTGTTGGTGATGTTTTGGCCCACTTGAGTTAAGTAGGTTCCTTGTGGTTTCAATTCAACAAAATTCTAGATCTAGTGTTAAAGTATAAAAACTAAAATGCGAAAGTAAAAAAAATATCGGTTATGAGGGATATAGGTCCAACCATAAGGGAAAATATGGACAAGGGAAGTGTTTTAATTTAAATTAATACTAGATATGGCATTTACACTCTAAACATGATAGATCTCAACTTCATAGATGACGTTTAGCATACAAAATAATAGTGTGTATTTTTGTACCTATAGGTTCGACCATAAGGGAAAATGTGGACAACGAAAGTGTTCTAATTTCAATTAATACTAGGTATGGTATTTACACTATAAACTTGGTAGATCTATGCTTTAAAGATGAGGTTTAATTAAGAAATAATAATGGGTATCTTTGGACCTATAGGTTCGGCCAGCCTTAAATATTGAAGATCTATGTAGTTTAAATTTAAAATGAATCTAGATCTAGAGATATTTAGGGTATCAGAACTACCAAATCAAGGATTGGAAGTAAGGAAATTTTATATAATTGAATAGGTTGGTTTCAACCATATACAGGGACATAAGGTCAAAAATAATAATTTTTAGCTGCATCAATTTTAAATAGCTTAAAATAACCTTAAATAGCTATTCGAATTAATCTCTAGATAACTAAAAACTTAAAAGTAATTTGATAGTTAAATGTGGCTTTATGTGGATTAACATAAAAAGAGAATTGTTCATGAAATAAATTTTTCAAGCTTAACTATTAATAATTTATGAAAGGCTTGGGGCCCTAGTGTAATTCTAGAATTGGAGAAAAACATGAAAGAGATATTGAAAAATAAATAAAATTTAAAGTGGAGTTTTGTAAGATTAAGGACTAAACTAAAAAGATGATAAAAATCTTGGGATAATTGGTAATAGTACAAAATAAGGGAAGTTGGTAAATAATAACAAAGACATTATTAATAAATGAATAGATTGATTTACACGTAAATCTAGGGGATGTATTGTGAAACGGCCAGGTAAGTTGTAACAACTAATAACATGTGGATTTCATGTGGGAAGAGATAAGAATATCTATAATAAGGCTATGTAATTAGAAGCTAGTTTCACTCTTGGAAAACAAGTAGTGGAGAAACTTGTCAAATTATGTGAGAAATAGTGTAATTAACTTGATAACCTTATGAATCAATAATGAAAATGATCTTTATGGCCACTTATGTGAATATTCACTGTTATGAAGCAATTTAGTTGAGTGGGGCAACACCATGATAATAAGGCCCAGTAGGGGAGATGAACATGAAAAGGTCCAATGGGGTGAGACTAATGTGAAAGGTGTCACATCATGACTTTCAAGAATATGATTTATATGAATCATCAAGTGATGATGCATGAACCCATGAACATTCTTGTTCTAAAAATCCTCTTTATTTTAAAATCATCAAAATAATGCAAAAATATAATTTTCAGCCATTTCATTTAGAATTCATGATATGCAATCTTCTAATGGAGAATATTTTAATAAAATATTTTTTATTTTGAAAAATAAGTAAACTTTTTCTAAAAATCTTAAGTCATTAAATCTAGGTCTTTTGATTGGTTAGATAGACACTAACTACTAAAAGGAAATTAAGGAGACCATGTACCTAATGTCAATCATACATATATTAAGGAGTCTCTCCTAATTAAGATATCCTCCAAAAATTCATTAACTTGAAAATGTTAATAATGAGATGAGTACAACTAGATTACTCAATAAGAAGAAAAGTCCAGCCCATCTTTGGGTTGAAAACAATTTTGGTCATAGACATAAATATAGTTCACATAATGTGCATGTATATATATATGTAATGTTCATATAATAATCATAACACATGCTTCTCTTATTCTTTTTATCTTTCTAATTTTAATTATCTTCCTTGTATGAAATCATGCATATCTTATAGTCTCAATAGATTTTCATAACATCATGTAATTATTAAGCAAGATTAAATTGGTAGAAGCTGCTTTTAGATAGTGAGTTTGAGACCATCTAGTTGACTAGATGGTATGATGAGTTTATGCCCGCCTCATTAAATCAAGGCATGGGACCTTCAAGTTATCCTTTTCTACATAGACTCATGACTTGGCCTAACCAACCTTGTAAAATAATTCATGTAACTTATATTACTAGAAATGGACAATTTGGAGGTGGTTTTATAAAAGTAGTTGGGGTAATCACTGCTAAACTTTGTTATAGGTGGTATTTGTATCTACCACCCTTATTTTTTTTTCTAAAGAAAATTTATATAATGAACTTAACAACAATTTTACAAAGGCTTTTTTCTTCAATTGCAACTAAACTTCTATGATTTTAGCATGGTCTTATGCAAAGGAAAAAAATATGTTTCCATGGAAACAAAGATGCTTAATTTTTTTTCCTAATCTTCAAATTCTAAACCATTGCATCTTACCTTCTGTAATTTGGATTGATCATGCAAGGAAACACTCAACTTCCAATCTCTTTGATTATGTAGGTATGACAATAACCATGTTGAGGTTTGATTTCACCATGAGTTTATTTTTCCTTTATTTTTTTATTTGTTGGATTTTCTTTATGGCTTATTTTTTGGCATTTCCCATTTGATTTTCCTTTGTTTTCTCTTTCACTCCCTCTTTGTTTTGTTGGATTTTTCTGTTGTTCAATTTCTAATTTGGATATCTATTTGTAACTTTTATAAAGTCTGAGTTTGTGTATTAATATTGTGTTTGATATCTTTACTATCTTAACTAAACTATATCTTTACATTTGTCTTATTTGTTATTGCATAATCCATTCTCCATTACTATCTATTGTATTCCTTTATTTTCAATAGGAATGGTAAGAAAAGGGATGTATTTGTGCAACCAAGTGAATATAGAGGAAGGTGAGAAAGAAATAAAAGATTAAAAATTGAAACAAACTATTCCATTTGTTAATCAATGTAAGCTACCTCAAGAAAAATTAATAAAATGACCAAATTTTATATAGTTGATTTCAAGAATAAATCTACAGACACATACAGATAAGATAAAGCGGTGTAAGTAAGTAGGATTTAAGTGGTCTTCTTCCTTATGTGGCACTTGTAGCTAACTTTTCCTTTTTAGAGCATTATGATGCATATAGTGCAAAGAAGATACTTGTTACTTGGACTAATATCTTGGGCTTCTGTGGGGTCGATTGGACACAAAGTAATAGGGTTATTAAGATATTGTTAATACAAATGCATGGTTTAGAGATATCTTTGGCCTCACAAAAAGATAACATTATTATTTTTTAAGTGAGTGTTTTGTTTAAATAGAATGACTATACAAAAGGTTTCAAGTGTCCACTAGGGTACAAAGGTGATAGATTCCACTCTTATGAAGGCAATTGCATTCAAGGTCTCCTATGAATGGCGAATGCATACCAAAGAATTCACTGCTTATATAGCTACTTCTAGTAGTGAATTATTGTAGAATGTGCATTTTATACATACTAATCAATCATTCAATTAGCTATTTCAAAAACCTTATTTTCCTCTTTTATTGTGTTATGACTATGTTGTAGATGTGGATGAGTGTAAATAGAAATTGGCTTATTGGTGTTCAAAGTGCAAATGTAAAAATACCTATAGGAGTTATGAGCACAGCTACAATGGTGGTTCGTTCTACATGCAAGAAAATGATATGTGTATTGGTGAGGCTATTTTACATATTTAATATCATGTATGCCATTTTTACACTAGTAATTTATTCAATAAGTTGTTTTCTATACAATCATCTAAGAGATGACAATTAATGGAAAGGTTTACATTAGCTAGTGAATAAAATTCATTGGACTTGGTCATTATGGTGATTGTGTTATAGATATTATTATAAAAAATAGCCATCAAAATTTGAGATAATAATTAAAGGTTCTATAATTTGCTTTCATCTTTCTAAGTTTCTCTAGGACAATTTCATTATTCACTACTTTTTTTCATCTCTTACACATACAAGTAAAATAGCACTATAGTAATCAATAAGGGCTTTGCTTGGATGTTAATTTTCATTGTGGTTGCTATTGGTAGGGGATGTGCATTTTACAAGTACATAATCTAGGTACATTTTGTTCTAAAAATGTTGTTTTGTCCTTTAATTATAAAAATGTTGTTTTGTCCTTTAATGTTATTCCTTTAATAAGAAATCCATAGTGTAAATGCTCGTAAGAAGCATTCATGTCGAACCTTTAGTTCAAGTGGCATTCAGTTGAACTTTAGTTCAAAATTTTAGAACTTAAGGGAGATATGGCTTCACTTGTATCTAGAACTAAGTGTCTGTGCCTCTATTCTCCTTATGTTAGATTTGATTCAAATGGTTATACACACTGATGCTATATTTGGATAGTTGATATATTATGAAAGGCGTGTTCTATTTTTATTTTACTCGGTTTTGAAATCTTGTTATTAAGAAATATTTTAGGTTTGGGAATTTGGAAATTAATGTGGTGATTTTTATTTCCCCTTTGTTAATATTATGAAGAGCTATATGGATTCTGAGATATGTTTAATTATGGCCCAATGCATGCCTTTAAATACTTAACCAGAGGTTTGTAACCTCATAAGGACTTTATTCTTGGTTGTTGCCTTTGCATCTTCTTGACAAAAAGAGATTTAAGGAGTTCATTAATATATATAAACAAAACATTTAGAACTAGCCCTTGGACTCGGCTCACTCCACGTCAACATGATTTCCATTTGTATAGGTATTAACCATTTATTAATTTCATATATCCTTGCAAGATGACAATGAATTATGAGAAGAAGATGATGCATCTAGTGCATTTTAAAAGCCAAGACCATCAAAGCTTGAGCCACAACTTTAAAATCATGATGAAGACAATTTTCCACTACTTTAGAAACTGAGTTTATTTAGTTGGTTCTAAGTTATAACTTTTCTTTTGTCCTATAATATGTAAGATTATTAATCATGGACTAAAAATTCTATCCAAGTTTTCACTAAAATGACAAAAAATTGTCAAAGTTGAATGGAGCTTTGATTTTTCCTATTATGAATTTTGGAAGAAGAAAAAGTAAGGGTACAAATAGACACTTGGTATTTTGTCCATTCTTTTTACTTTTCTTTAATCATATTTAAAGCTTTTAACTGGTTTGTCAATTTTTTTTTTTAAATTTTTATTCTAAAGTGTGATATGTAAATAGAAACTTGGTATCTTGTTGGATTGTTTTAATAATAAATCGTCATAGGTACAACAATGTTGTCAATACTTGGAAATTTTTTGCCACCTTATTCTCATTGAAGCATGGTAAAGCAAAATTTTATCCTTAAGCTTCCTATATTAGTTCATAGTGAATACTTGTATATGTAACACATGTGTGGTATTAATACATATAATTATAAATTCATGAAATGGCAAGACATCTAATTTAGAATAAGTTTCAATTGTGCTGTGAGTATCACCTTTTTTATTTTGGATATTAAATTGTTCATCTTAGTTCATAAAGATGAAGGAGTTTGTTTGCTACTCTAGATTTCATCTAGGAAGTGTTACTAGATGGCTAGTTAATGAGAAGTACATAACATGAGGCCCAATCCTTTCATACATAAGTCAATTATTAGGTACTAGTATTTGGAGTTTTTCTTTGGAACTAACATTTTATTATCCCTTGCCTAGGCTTAGCTAGCCTAACTTACACTTTGTAGCCTTATTTTGTTATTAAGAAAACAAGTTACTATCATTTAACATGATCAATCACTTCATACACTAAATTGCAACTATATATTATCTTAGAATATATAGTTATACATATCTAAATCCTCTACAATAGGTGTATAGTAAAACAAGTTTGACAAGTGGAGCTATCAATTATAAGATGTAAGCACAATTAGCTACTTAAAACTAGAAAGGTCAGTCATGGTTTCACATAAATTGTGACTACAATTTTAAAATGACACCAAATATGCTCTATGGGATTGTTTCAAGCTTGCTCAAAGGTCAAAATGGTGCCAAGATTACTGCAGTAGTTGTCATAGAGAATTGGCATCAAATGAGAAATTTTGTGCCACTCCAATTTTGAGACCTGAAGGCATTGGTGTAAAAGGTGGTCTGCCTTTTTTTGCTTTTGGTGCAAAAACATAGGGAAAGGAAGTAGGCTTCCCTAAATGTGAAGGTGCTACATCTACTAAAGCTGCTTGGAATGCTCTTGGTAAGTGTAAGTGGAGTTTTCCTACTTTGAATTTAACTCACTATTTCACTCATTCATTTGTTGACATTTCAAATTCAATGTCAATTTTTGTTAGATTCTTTTTAATTAAGAAAGGGGCATGTTTCATTTTTTTTCTTTTGTAATTTCCTTTGCAAGCTATAGATGAAGGAAGTAGATTGGAATCAAGACTCTCCTCCTTTACTAGTCATGGCCCTTCAACATCACAATGATTCTGATAACAAAATTTAAATTTAAATTTATATTTATGATATTAAGCAATTTATTAGTACATTTTGAGTTGACATTAACAAGAATTTTTAGACAAATATATGACAATTAATCTTTTAGTTAATTATTAAACATTCTGCTTATTGTGACTAATTATTGTTAATATGCTTTTTGAATTTTTGTCAAATGATGTTAAGTATGGAGTTAAATAGGGTTGATACAAAAAATATAAAAAAAATTAAAAATAAGTACTGTTGACGGTGAAATTCGATTGGTACGGGAGACTCGAACTTCAGCCAACGGGGAGGAGTTTTGGGATTCAATACTGCCTTTGAAGTGTGGAAGAGAAAGGATCGAGAGGAAGAACATAAAGAAAAGGAACAACACATTTAACGTGATTCGGCCAAATCTGGACGGTACCGGACCCTACATCCACGGCGGAGATTTTATTAATGTAAAGTGATTTGCAGAGTTTCTGCTTACAAGATTGTCCTCTTTCTCCTCCTTTTCTTCTAACAGAGCAATCCTATTTATAGAGGAGGGGTTATATGCATTAAATACATGCCACAGTTGTGTTACATTAAATAATAAATGAGAAAAGATAGCAAAAAGGGCTATAATCCGGCCACTGTAGAGAGTAGGCTGCTGGGCGGTCCCCCTAGGTTGGCGGTAGACTCGTGTCTGTTGCTTGATATCCCAGGTTGGGGATTTTATGGCTTGGAGGGGTTGCAGGTTCTGCTATAGTGAGTTAAGTATCGTTGTAACGAGAAGGAGAGCTTGAGTGATTGATCTCTTGATGACCTAGTCTTATGATTTCTTTGCTAGACCATCCCTCGCGAGGGGACATGCTTCACAGGATGTGCCAGAATTCTCCTCACAGCATCATTGTGTTGAGCGAGGCAAGGCTTGGCGCTTGGAATTACTTTGCTGTTGCTACTCTCTGGATCGTGAGACTTAGTCCTCGTTATACTCGAGGACTCATCCTTGCAAAGCCAATTTTTGTATACAACATAAGCCCCCCAACTCTCGGTTTACTTTATGGACCGGGAGTTGCATGTTTTTAAGGCTTGATTCCCATCTTCAGTCAATGTCCTTCTTTGACTGAAGTGTCATGTCGGATGTCTTTTAGTTCTGCTTTAGCCATACTTTTCCTTGTTTGCCATTTTTGGCTGTTGCCGTGGCATTGCCGCTTGTTTCAAACCATTGGATGAAGATCAGATCAGATTTTCTCTGGATTCTTCAAAGAGCAGAGCGGGTCTATTTATAACTCGGGGCATTCTTTCTTTAGTCCTAGAGAAACTTAATGGAGGACACTGAAGAGCCCCCTGCACTTTGGTGTCTTGGCTTTCGACGAAGCTTGGTGAGATATGGATAGCCTGTTGCAGGGTGGCAGGAGATGTGGATAGCCCGTTGCACGTGGCTTCGGCGCAGGATCTACCTAGTGGGCTCTTATGGGGTTCTCACAGTGTTTTTTGGCCACCTCCTTCGGTTGTTGCTTGCGGTGTCACTACCTGGCCAACCAGCTTTTACGACTTTTTGAATTGTTGTGTGTGGCTTATGAGGACATGCCAGAGGAATATGTAGGAGGAACTCTGGGGCTGCTACTCTTCTACGAGCCCGACGACTGGTCGCCGGCCTTTTGGCTGCTTTTTGTAGTGCCAGGCTTTCAGTCTTTTCCCCTAATGTACCATCGCCTCGCTTGTTGAGGTCTTTACATGGGATGAGTTCTTCTCTTTTTCAAAAACTGTAATGAATGCTTCATACATTATTGTATGTAAACTCATGATAATTTAATGAGAATTTCTTCTTTAAGCCAGTCAGCTATGCTTTCATCATTTTTCTGACTGCTCGACTTTGTGCAAGGGAGGGAGATTACGAGTGAGCCGCATTTGAGATGTAGAGAATATGTCCACATAAAAATTATGGGAATTTAATTGCATCAAAGCTGTGAGAAACTTGTCCGCATGAGAGCTGCGAGTAACCATGATGATTTTATTTCAACAATGGCGAAGTAAAAATCATTCGCTGAGTTTTTGTCGTGGCAAGATGAACACCATTTTTTTGAGACAATCATGTTTGCAGAGAATGTGCTGTAACGAGGTGAATATCATTCGTTGTAGCAAATATGATTGTCAAGATTATGCTGTAATGAGGTGAGAACCTTTCGCTGTAGTGAGTATTGCTATAGCAAGGTGAAAACTGTTCACTGAGTTTTTTTTTTTGTCTTCGTAACCATGAAGTAGGCTCAGGGGCCATTTTTTTTTTTGTTTTTGAAGCCTCGAGGTAGGCTCAAGGGCCATCTCACCCTCGATTTTGTTTTTGTTTTCGAAGCCTTGAGGTAGGCTCAAGGGCCGTCTCACCCTCGGGCATTGCGGGGTAGGCTCAAGGGCCGTCTCACCCTCAGTTTTGTTTTTGTTTTCGAAGCCTCGAGGTAGGCTCAAGGGCCGTCTGACCCTCAGGCATTGCGAGGTAGGCTCAAGGGCCATCTCACCCTCGATTTTGTTTTTGTTTTCGAAGCCTTGAGGTAGGCTCAAGGGCTGTCTCACCCTCGGGCGTTGCAAGGTAAGCTTAAGGGCTATCTCACCCTCGATTTTGTTTTTGTTTTCGAAGCCTCAAGGTAGGATCAAGGGCCATCTCACCCTCGATTTTGTTTTTGTTTGGTGAAAGTCATTGGCTTGAGATGAGTTTGTGGAGTGATGCTATAGCGAGGTGAAAATCATTCGCTATAGCAAGTGAATTGTAGCGACGTGAAAACCATCCACTGTAGCGGTCATGTGGAGATAAGAGAAGACTTCTGTCTACATAATGCTTTGGCCAATCGACAATTTTAATGATTCAGTGTGCAACAATCGATTAGCCAAACAACACTGAGAAGTTACAGGATTAGAATATGGTCCTGGCGGAGGACTCAGGCTCTTGGGTGATAACTTGCTGAGCTTGTTGAGTGCGCTGTCTTCATGGTCTTACCACATAATCCTGTAACTAGCCCCTTCTGATGAGGTCTTCTATGGTGTCTCTTAGCATCTGACACTCTGAGTTGGTATGTCCAACCTCATTGTGATAAGCACAAAATCTGCTTTGGTTTCTAGATTTAGGGGATGCCCTTAATGGCTGGAGTTTCCCGAAGTCCTCGTTATGCCTTTCTACGGTAAAGATTCTGTCTTGAGTGTCTGACAGGATGCTATAGCTCTCAAAGCGATCTTTGGGCCATTGAGGTCTTGCCTTCTTTACGGGATGAGGAGTGGGGTTGTCATAACTCTCATTACTCCTCTTTTTGCTCGCGGAGGGACCATTATGGCCCCCCTTTGTGCTTGGGTTGCTCTATTTCGAAGGTTTCTTCCCATCTTATTTGCTTGGTTTCTCGATCATAGAATTTGACGAGGTCTCGAGTGGGGGACTTGTATAGGCTTCTGTATAGTTTGCCGTCTTTATAAAGTCCAGCTAAAATGGCTATTAGAACACTTTCCTCCGAAGGATTTTCCACGGAGTTGGCCTCATGCTTGAACCGGGCCAAATAGTCTTCGAGCGACTCATCCTTGCATTGGAAAATCATTACGAGGTGGCAAGGAGGCACGAGTTGCTTCTTCAATGCCCGATATTGGTGGACAAACTTCCTTTGACACTCATCCTAGCTACCAATACTACATAGGGGGAGGCACCTAAACCAAGCACAAGGTGTTGCCCCTAGTATGGTGGGGAAGACGCGGCACTTCACTAGGGGGTTGATCATCTAGAGGTCCATTTGAGTATTGAACGCATCCAGGTGATCGCTTGGGTCACTGTTCCCGTCATACAGTGGGATGGCGGGCACTTTGATCTTCTACGAGAGATGTTGCTTCTCAATCTCCACAAAAAATGGTGAGTTCTCCTCGTAACGAGGCTGATTGCTTTGATGTCGAGGGCGCTCTTCTAGCAGTTTTAGCCTCTGAAGAACTTCTTCCATTGTCTGTTGTTGTTCTTCATGGTGAAGGATAGAGCTTTCCGCTTGCTGTGAGCCCTCCAGTCACTGGCTATCATGACCATTGCGGACTTCTCTCTGAGCTTCTTCACAAAGCTGTTGGAGCTGAGCTATGACTTCTTCTTCTCTTTGGGCATTTTGTGCTTGTGCCTGAGCAAGCACCTTGACAGTCTCAGCCAATTCTTTGACTGTATTCTTAAGTGCGATCGAGACTGGTTGGGCATTTGCACCTCTTGAGTTTCAGGTGCTTGCGAAACTGGAACCATAGAGCTCCAAGTCGTTCTTCCTCTGGCCATGATTAGGCTGCAGTAGAAACTTCAGAAAGCATATGGATCCCCACAGACGGTGTCAAAAATGTTGACGGTGAAATTCAATTGGTATGGGAGACTCGAACATCAGCCAACGGGGAGGAGTTCTGGGATCCAATACTGCCTTTGAAGTGTGGAAGAGAAAGGATTGAGAGGAAGAAGATAAAGAAAAGGAATAACACGTTTAACATGGTTCGGCCAAATCCAAGCAGTATCGAACCCTACATCCACAGTGGAGATTTTATTAATGTAAAGTGATTTATAGAGTTTCTGCTTACAAGATTGTCCTCTTTCTCCTCCTTTTCTTCTAACAGAGCAATCCTATTTACAGAGGAGGGGTTACATGCATTAAGTACATGCTACAGTTGTGTTACATCAAATAATAAAAGAGAAAAGACAGCAAAAAGTGCTATAATCTGGCCACTGCAGAGAGCAAGCTGCTGGGCGGTCCCCCTAGGTTGGCAGTGGACTTGTGTCTACTGCTTGATATCTCGGGCTGGGGATTTTATGGCTTGGAGTGGTCGCAGGTTCTACTGTAGTGAGTTGAGTATCGTTGTAGCGGGAAGGCAAGCTTGAGTGATTGATCTCTTGACGACCTGGTCTTATGATTTCTTTACTGGACCGTCCCTCGCGAGGGGAGCTGCTTCACGGGATATGCCAGAATTCTCCTCACAGCGTCGTTGTGTTGAGCGAGGCAGGGCTTGGTGCTCAAAATTACTTTGCTGTTGTTGCTTTCTGGGGCGTGAGACTTGGTCCTCGTTTTACTCGAGGACTCGTCCTTACGAGGCCAATTTTTGTATACAACAAGTACTTAGTGGCAGTTTCAAAACATCACTAATTGAATTATAGATCTTAATTTAATGTGATTCATGGTGGTTTGGAACCATAGTTAAAGACAAAATTAAATAAAAATACAACGTATTGAATAGGAGTTCTAAGCTGCTACTAAACACAAGAAAACTGCCACTAAATATAATGATTCCAATGATTATAGAAAACCACCATTAAAATATTCCTAATGCTTGATTAAGTGTTCAAAAATCATTTGTAATTATTATTGTGGCAGTTTAAACTACCACTAAATGCAAAAATAATTGCCACTAAATACAATTTTTTATAGTGTTATACTAGTAATAGTGGGTCAACGGAAGAATGGTGGTTGAAAGGATGTATGCCTTTCATACCATACCTAATAATGTTGCATGTCCTCTAGAAAACATGTTGAAAACTTGTATCCTTCTACATTGCACCTAACCTAGTTAACTATCTCTAGTGACTTTAGAGAAATCTTATTCATCCCATGGTACACATAAGTCTTTCAAATCCCACTTAACTTGTGCTAGTTCACACACACAAAGCACTACTTAATTTCTTGTTTACCTTTATGGATTTTCTTAAGGAAACCACATTTACTACCCTTGACAACTTATGTCATTTTTATCCTTTCGAAAAATTCTAATCTAATTTATTCTTTCTAATACATACTAAAATGTTTATGCAATAATAAATATGTTCCTTATATTCTTTCTTTAAGGAAAACTTTTTAATTCTTGAAAACATAAAGTATTTCTAAAATGTAAAATTTAATAAAAACTTAAAATAAGGTAAAATAAAATATAATATAATAAATAAAAATAGTTAATTTAAAAAATATAATATTAATAAAATAATAATATAAATAAATAATATTTTATAGCACTTATTTGTATAATAAATAAATTCATTTATTTTGCAAAGTTTATTTTTGAAAGAAACTCAAGAAATTCAAAAATAATATTTTGAATAACATAAACTTGAAAACATAAAGAATATAATTGATTTTAAATCTTAAAGGTTTTAGAAAATCTAGAGTTCTATGCGAATGTATCCATGATCTTGGGATTATGCATAATATTTTAAATAACATAAGCTTGAAAACATAAAGAATATAATTCATTTTAAATCTTAAAAGTTTTAGAAAATCTATAGTTCTATGCTAATGTATCCATGCTCATGAGATTATGCAAAGTTGAGTTACTAAGAATTTTCCAACTAGAACTCAATTATAAGTTTCCACTCAATTCACACATTTCATACCATCATTCAAATAATCATACATATAAATAAGTAGCCATACAAATCCTAATCTCTAAGTCTAAAACTACAATTCCGGTGAAAATTTTTAATCTAATATCTTAAATAATATAGTTCAACCTTTCTAGGTCTCTTCCTAGTTCATATCATCATCTTAACATCTGCATGTATAAAATTATTCAAATAGTTCTTACATAATTTAATAGTTAATTTGTTGGACCTAATTCCTACTATCCAACACATCAAAATACTTTGAGGTAATTTGAAATTGAAATTGAGGCTAGGGTATAGGGCTTAGATATGGAAGATAGTGTGAATCTATTCCTTACCAAGGAATGCCTTGGGCAGCATTATATTAGCCTATAGAAAAAACTCATTAATGCCCTAAATAAAAGTGTGGAATGAGATAGAGATTGAGATGAAAATTCAATCTAGAGTAAGGATGAAATCTAAATTACCATCCTCTTTTTCTATAATAAGGTGCATCTTATGCATAAGTTCTTGATAATGGAACTTCCTACGTATATAGGACTAGATATGTTAGTTGACCCTCAACAATTCTTGGAATGGATAGCACGAATTGGTGTGATGTTAGGATGTGTTGGTGATTATTTGATAGAATTAGTATGTTATTAATTGGATGATATGGCTTTTTGTTGTTTTGAAAGTCACATTGTGAGACATGATGTTGGCACAGAACTTTTGGGTTAGGAGTAGTTCCAAGATCACTTTAGTTGGATATGAGATTCAATTTGAAAGGTTGTCTAGGCGTCAAGTCTTGTTTTTTGTTGATGATTGGGACAAATCATCAAGTGGTAACTCACAAATTCAATAATTTTCTTGAACTAAAAATCCTTTTTATTTGAAAATCATGAAAATGATGTGGAAAATATAATGGACACCTTTAATTTAAATTTTATGACATGCAATATTTTAATAGAAATCAATTTTTATAAATATTTTCTAAGTTTGGACAATAAATACAATTTTTTTCAAAAATATAAAATCATCAAATTCTAAATCTTTTGTCAATCTACACAAACACTAACCCCTAAAAGAAAATCAAGGAGTCAACATACCTAAAAGCAAACATATACTAAAGAGTTTCCCCAACTAGAGATATCCTCCATAGATTTTAACATGAAAATGTTAATGAATGGGTGACTACAACTCAAATACTCACTAAACAAAAATGTACAAACCATCTTTTCGTTGGAAACAGTTTTGGATCATACATATATAGTTCATATAACATAACATTATAATATTATAATATTTGTATATGCAATCACATGCATCTCTGATCATCTTAATCTTTTTAGTCTTAATCAATTTTCTTACAAGTGATCATGCATAATTGATAATTTTGTCACATCTCTAAACTTAAATCATTTATTCACATGAAAGCTATCTTACAATATCACCAAGCTAAGTAAGGCTATCATGAAATAGTGTAAGGTGGGATCCTAGGGTTAACTAGCATAGTACTGTATTACTACTCTCAAAATAAGCTATGGGATTTGTCAATCAATTAGAGAACATACTATAAGGACTGACTCAATAGCTAGCAAGCTTGCCTGTGTTAGGATCAGATTGATTATCGTAATCAAGTAAAATACATTCAAACAAATTATACTGATCCAACGGGGTCAATGGAAGGAATGATGACTAAAAGGTTGAATGCTTATAATGGCATACTTAAAAGGATGCATGCTTAATACTAGTGCCCTCCTATAGTGCCTGATAGTTAACTATTCCAACGACTTAAAGAAATAAATTTCATCTCTTAGTGTATGTAGATCTTTCGAATCCCACTTAAAAAAAATGTGCCAGTTCATATACACAAAATATCTCTTATTCTTTTGTTACTATCGTAGATTTCCTTCTGAAAATCTCATTCTCCACCTAAGATAAACCCATTCGTTCTATTCTTTCTAAGTTCCTAAAGAAATCTATCCTTTCTAATGCATTTTAAATGTATATGAAATTTCTCAAGGAATATATGAAATAAAAATTATATAATAAATTTTTTAAGAAATACTTTTAATTTTTGAAAGCATATTGTAGGTCTCAAAGGTATAAATTAGTAAACAATAAAACAAAATAATTGAATTAATAAAATTTTAAAATGTTAACTTAAATATAAAATAAATCTCATATTTTTCAAATAAGAACTCATGAAAATTCTAACATAGTACTGAATTACCTAAGTTAGCAATTAGGGTGAGTCCTGGTCATGTCCATAGTAATTGGAGATTGGCTTCTCTATGTTATAGTATAATAAAATAGGGAGTGGAGCTAAAAAGACTAGGAATTAAATCAAAAAAGTTAAATGCATAATAAAATAGAAATGAGAGATAGGGAAAACTAATAAAGAAAAGCTCAATCTAAAGGGCTCTTGCAACTAATTCATTGACTGATCCTTGATAGTGTTTCATTCCTATTTTGACTGATTAGCTAAGATATTAATTAAGCTCAACACCTAATCAAACCTTGTTAATTTCTCCCTATACTAGCCAAGCCCAATACCTAATTGATACATATTGTTAAATCAGTCAAAGCCCAGAACCCTAACCAATTAACTAATAGCATTAAGTCTTGAAAATATTAAGTCTAATTAACTGAATTAACCCAACATCAACCTAATAAATTAATCTCAATTCTCTAGGAGAATTGACTCACCCCAGTAGTTTATCAAAATCCTATTACTATCCCACAACTAAACAACAACAAATAATGAAATTGCCTATGGGAGTTTAGCTAGCATTAAATGACTTTAAACAATTAATTAATGGGCCCCTTAATCAACAATCCACACCAATTATAGGCAGTAAGAATAGAGAATCAAGAAATCAAAATAGAAATAAATTGACAATTAAGACAAGTCTCACAATCAAGAATAGAAAAGATGCCAAAATTTCCTTAGATTGAGATGAGTTACCGAAATGATTTTTTGAACTCCACTTATGATAAAAACAATGAAAAGTGTTTTGGGTCACTTTACTGCATTTTATTTTGGCTTCTAGGCTCTATTTCACCTCCAAAATGTCTGAATTGGGCTTTGGCATCTTCATAATATTTTTAGCTCTTTCTCTTAGCTTTCTAAAGACACATAAAAGGGTGTAAATTTACCAAATAAATTCAATTACACACAAAAACTTGCCAAACCATAAAACCAATTACAAGTGTCCAATTAAGCACATAAATATGACAAAAGACTATGTATAAATAGATATAAATTATGTATAAATTATATTCATCAAATTCTTTCTCGCTTAGCTCTTGCACGCCCTTAAGCAAGACCCTAAAACCAAACTATAAAGGACACAAAACAAAGACTTAAACTCTAAAGTTTTTCAACAAAGATGAGAATGCAAAACCAAAAGCCAGGAAATAACCAAAATTTTCAAGGTGCATAGTGTTGGTCTTGAAAAGAATAGAAATGATCTTGCCCTTTTTGAAAATATATACTCTTTTAGATTTAAAGATTGGATTCTAGTTTAAAAAAATTATCAAAGAACCTCTTGGATAATCAAGAGCTAATTGGAGTTACTGATGTAATTAAGAATTCAGAACATAATGATAGATTAATCAATTTAGCAAAATTACAGTTTAAACCAATAAGGTAGTAAATTCAAAATTGCAACAACATAGCAAAAAGATAAAATGTAGAAAGAATAATTAAGAACACCAAATTTTTAAAGTGGTTCAAAATCAATTGAAACCACAGTTGAAGTCTACATCCATTGGACAATCCTTAATTGAATAGTCACTTTTTATTACCAAAATATATGAATTAACAGGGCTCCTAAACACCAGTTCATACATAAGAATTTGGTTGGGCTTTTGCTAACCTATACATACAAATGACTTTATACCTTTAACTAATTGTCATCAATCTCACAACTAATGAAGATGCAAAAGGAAGATCAACCTCTTCCGTTGTATCTCTGATTTCTATCAATCTAGAACTATCAAAATTAAACCAAGAATAAGGTAAAAGAATACAATACCACAATTGAGATAAATATCTCAATTATCTAGAGTGTGATCTTCATAGATTCGATCTAAAATCCTTAATCAATTGATGTTTGAAAAGGTAGAGATGAATCTATTTTAGCTTAAGTTTTTCTCTTTATTTTCGCACTTAAAATTGTGAGAAATTGATCTTAAAGTTAAGTTTCAAATGAAGCTGAAGGCTTTATATAGTGTGATAATCAACTTTTGAAAAATAACCAACTTTTAAGTTGTGAATCAGTTCAGCGCAGTTATCAACTAGTGTGAATCAATTCATCTATAAAGATCATGAAGAAGTTCATGATCAAATTGATGCATGAATTGATTTAGCTTGTTATATAAAAAGGTCATGAATCTATTATTTAATTGATTTAGAATATTTTCTAACTTCAATAAAAGCATTTTTCAAAAACTTTTTTCCATGAATCAATTACCTAATGGATTCGAGTACATTTCACAAGATTTTCAATATGAATCAATTCACATAGTGAAAAATAAGTTTTATAAAAAATTCCACTTGTGAAGATGCTTTTAAGAACTTAATTAGAAAATATTTGTTTTAAGCTCATTTCACTTGATTTGTTTCTACCTCAATTTAACTATTTTTAGAAAATTAATTTGGATCAAATTTGATAAGAACACACTTACAAAAGATTCTAGAAAAATCAATAAAAACACTAAGACTAATGCTGAATCTTTTGATCTCTTGAATGTCACTTGATTAACCTTGAATATGTAAAATGAACAAATACTAAAAGCACACAATTAGATCATGATATCAATTAAAATTTTTTTTCAACATCAAAACTGAAGAAAACATGATAGCAAGGCTAACAATCTCCCCCTTTTTTTATAGTGGCAAATAATTTTAGATAAGCATCAAAATAAGAATACAATCAAGAATATTTAAATAAGGGTCTTTGCTCTTTACTCCCCCTTAAGTGTATATTCATTTTTCTTTTATTTCTCTCCAATATATTCTTATCTAAAATCTTATTATTTCTCCCTTATCTATAATCCTTTATTCCTCCTCTTTGGCACATCAAAAAGAAATAGTGCCTCATGAAGGAAGTAATGATTTGATTATCTATTTAGAGAAGTAATAGGATAAAGGAACTAAAGAATACAAAATTGTTCTTAGCTCCATTTTGATACTAATCTCCTTTGGAGATAACGATTCTTCTAATTTCAGACTTGTTGAATGAATCAATTTATAAAACTGAATATTAGATCCTTAATCAATTCTAGAATTGATTGAGTTAGCTAAATAAAAATTTCAAAATTTTGGAACATTTGCTTAAGGATTGAAAATTTTAATGAATTGATTTAGTCAAAGGCGAATAAGTTTATTCAGGTTGATAAAAAATTTTCAAAATTTGAGATTTTCTCGAAAGATTATAAATTTTGTGAATCAATTCATGAATTGATTCGTAATCTAAAAATTTGAGTTATGAATCAATTTAGAAACTCTTAGAAATCCTGGAAAAATTTGAATTGATTGAAGACTCGATTGAGAGAGTCCTGAAATCATTTTTCATGCAATTTTGTTTCAAAATTCTTAGCACATGATATGTTTATCAGCAACAATCAATTTAACACAATCTATACCTCAAATCTCATATTGAGTACCTACAAAACAACTTAGAGAAAACTCTGATGCCTAATTTAGAATTTGCAAAATACAATTAAACATAATCAAGTGTAAAAGTTAAAAACATCATCAAAATATTACAGATTAGCTAATTGAGACCATTTTCCAAGGGTTCTAACATCCCTAATTCTTTTCAAATAAACACAAATCATTTTTGGCCCAACGGTTTAGTAAAAATATATGCTGGTTGATATTTAGTTTGTACAAATTCAATAGAGATATCACCTCTTTGAACATGATCCCTAATAAAATGGTGTCTAATCTAAATGTGTTTTGTTTTAGAATGCATGATAGGATTCTTCGTTAGGTTGATAGCACTAATGTTGTCACATATTTTAGGAATCCTATCAAATTTCAAGCCATAGTCTGATGGTTATTGCTTCATCCAAAGGATTTGAGCACAATAACTCCCAGTTGCAATGTATTCTGCTTTAGTAGTTGAGAGTGCAACACTATTTTGCTTTTTCCAAGGCCAAGAGACTAAAGAGTGACCAATAAATTGGCATGTTCCACTAGTGCTCTTTCTATCAGTCTTAGTACCTACATAATCTACATTTGAATAGCCTATAAGACTACAAGTGTTAGATATAGGATAAAATAATCCTAGGTGTTTTGTCTTTGCAAGATAAAAAAAATTCTTTTGATTACAAAAAGATGAGATTATTTAGGTTTATTTTGAAATCTTGCACAGAGACAGACTTTTAGCATTATATCTAGTCTACTTGCTATCAAATATAATAGGCTTCCTATCATACCTCTCAACAAAGTAGGATCAACATTCTTACCATTTACATCAGAATCTAGTTTAAGTGATGGACTCATGGGAGTACCAATTGGTTTGTAGTTATCAAACTTAAACCTTTTGAGTGATTCCACTGTATATTTGGTTTGACTTATGAAAGTTCCATTGGTGCATTGCTTAATTTATAGTCCAAGAAAGAAGGACAATTCTCCCATTATTGACATCTCAAACTCACTCTGCATTAACTTGGAAAAATCTCTACACAAGGAATCATTAGTAGAGCCAAAGATAATATCATTAACATACACATGAAAAAGTAAAATATCTTTTCCTTTTTCTTTTATGAAAAATGTAGTGTCTACTTTACCTCTTCTAAAGCCTTTTTGAATAAAAAATTTACTTAATATTTCATACCAGGCTTTAGGAGCTTGTTTAAGACCATATAAGGCTTTTTAAAGCTTATAGACATAATCTGGATAGAGATGATCTTCAAACTTAAGGGGTTGCTAAACATACACCTCCTCCAATATGTAACCATTCAAAAATGCACTTTTCACATCAATTTGATACAAATTAAAATTTCTTGAACAAGTATATGCCAATAACATTCTTATGGCTTCTAATCTATCTACTGGCGCAAAAGTTTCATCATAATCAATGCCTTCCTCTTGATTATAACCTTTTGCAATTAAATGAGCTTTATTTCTAACAATCACACCATTTTCATCTAATTTGTTCCTAAAAACCCAGTGTGTATCTATAATTGTATGATTATTTGGTTTTAGTGAAAGAGTCCAAACTTGATTTCCTTTAAATTAATTTAACTCTTTATACATTGCTAAAACCCAATTATCATCTAATAAGGCTTCATTTATGTTTTTAGGTTCAAATAGAGATAAAAATGCTAAGTGATTGTATATATTCCTTAAATTACTGTGTGTTACCCATTGTGTTGCTTTTCTAATGATCTAATCCATTGGATGGCTTTGCATAAATTTCTATTATTTTTAAGGTGTGCAGGAGCCTGGAGTGTCAAATGCTCTAATGTCATTTTCCTTCTCATTTGGAACTACATCTATTGTCTTTGATTGAATTTCTTACTCATTTAAGTTTAAGTCAAAAAAATAATCAATTTCTTGATCATCCTTTTCTTTAAATCTATCAGCACTTAAGGGAGATTCATCAAAGATAACATGAATTGATTCTTCAATCTTCAAAGTCCTTTTGTTAAAGATATGAAAGGCTTTGCTAGATAAAGAATAACCACAAATATGGCTTCATCAGATTTAACATTAAACTTGTCTAAATTATCTTTGCCATTATTATGAATAAAGCATTTACATCCAAAAACATGAAAATATGACATAGTTGGTTTCCTTCCAAGATAGAGTTCATAGGGGGTTTTATTTAAAATAGGTCTATTTAGAACTCTATTCATAACATATCATGCAATGTTTACTGCATCAGCCCAAAAGGATTTAGGAAGAGGGCTTTCAGTTAAAATAGTTCTAGTCATCTCTTCTAAGCATCTATTTTTCCTCTCAACTACACCATTTTGTTAAGGGGTTCTAGGTGCTGAGAAGCTATGGTTTATACCATTTATCTCATAGAAACCAACAAAATCTTTGTTTTCAAACTTATCTCCATGATCACTTCTTATATTTACAATGGGTTACCCTTTTGTATTTTGAATCACATTTGCTAGCTTTTTAAAGGCTTCAAATGTGTGATTTTTATGAGATAAAAATATGGTCCATGTGAATCTTGAATAGTCATCTACAATCACTAAAGTATAGAAGTTTCCTTACTAACTTCTGATCCTAGATGGACCAATCAAATCCATGTGAAGTAGAACCAAAGGTTTTGAAGTTCAAACAATATGTTTTGACTGAAAAGAAGATTTTACTTGTTTCCTTTTCTGGCATGCATCATAAATTTTGTCTTTGATATAGATTAATTTTGGCAATCCTAGCACTAGAACTTTCTTGAAAAGTTTTCCAATGAGATCCATGCTAGTGTGTGCAAGTCTTTTATGCCAAATCCATGAATCCTCATTATAATAACCGTGAGTTATTTCTATTTTCCCCCTTCGAATTTGAAATATTATCATTTTTCCCTTGATGTTTGAGGAAATATCAAAATACCCCTTGCTTTTTGAGCTATTATCATTTTCCCCCTTGACCTTTGAAGATTCTATCATT
>JANHAO010000766.1:0-37563 GCA_026873985.1 Saraca asoca | reverse complement strand
AATGGGTGAGAAAGAGAAATAAGCTAGTAAGCTTGTGAGTTTATGAGAGTTCCTTTATATAGAGTTAAAGTCATGATCAATAAATTTCTTTTTTCTCATTTTCTTCTTCAAAAATTCTTCTTTTTATTCTTCTGTTACCAACATCAAGAGGCAGCGCTTCTTCTTCTGTGTTTAAAGCGACTTGAATATCCATTGAAGAGAAGACTCTGAAATTCAGTTCTGCAAATTGAAATTGTTGACATTGAAGGCATATTACTCCTGAATTTATGAGCTTATTCTGAAAAAACCTTCGCAAAACCAGAGCATTTCACTATTGATGAAACACCCAAAAGAATTTAAGTGAAAATTGAGAAGAGTGAAGAATTGTGTACAGAGACCATGAGTGGGAAACTATTTTATTCTTCATGTCCTTGGTAATGGCTTCATCGTTGTTCTTAGCAAAGAAGCATGGTAGGATACGATCATATGTGGTTACTGAGGAAGAAGCCAATCACTTTCACTTCGAATCATCTTTCAAGGAAAAAAGAAGCTGCAATAAAGCAATCGCAAAGCAATTAGCTTCGCTACTTTCAGAGATTCAGTGCGAGAAATGGTTTTCAAATAGATATAAATAGATGATCACTCAGCTTGCAAAAAGAGTTACAAGCAAAATATACGGAAAAAAAAAAAAAAAATCCTGCATGATCACAAATCCAGTGGCCACACACAGTGACCCCAACAAACAACATCAATAGAAGGAATATATGCAAAGAAATTATATCAAGGAGCCTCCCTCAGGGTTCAAAATCTGTTTTCACCCACTGCCCGTACTTGCTCTTCATTTTCTCATCCATCTCCTTGGCCTTAATTTCTTGAATTTTAATACCATTTGCCATAGATTCTTCTTGCACTTGAGCAATCCTCCTACTTCTCTTCCTTGCTGTCGCTTCTCTCTCTGCTTCCAATTCCTCATATTCTTTTACCCAACAGCTATGCACAGCACAGCTCAACATAAGAACCACCAATTGCAACATGAACATAGACATCAAAGCCCCACATTCCAGCCTTACCAAAAGCTTGGCCTCTTTAGGATCCCTTTGTGAGTTGAACATGGAGAGGCTGGCTTTCTCTTTGGTGAACAAGGCTAGAATGCCGAGAAATTGTCCAATCAACGATGCGAGGACGAGGGAAATGTGGGTGATGAAGCAGAAGTGTGTGAGCTGAGAGTAGAAGCCAACAAAGGATGAGAGAACTGAGATGCCAGAGACCATAAGGAATGCCATTCCAAATGAAGTTGGGGGCATTTTGAGAAGAACAGAGGGAGCAAAAGAAGCTGCAGAGAGAATGAAGAGGGTGAAATTAAGAGATGAAAGGAGGAGGCTGGTGAAAGAGCATGTGCGTCTGAGCTTTGAAGAAGCCATTGATTCTGGTATTGATTTCAAGAATTTCTGGAGAAGGGTATGCTTTGAAGGTGACGAGGAATTTGAATTTATAAGAGAGTGAAATCGTGAAACAGAGAAGTTGCCGTTGGGGTGGAGTGGCTGTAACGGCTAGGATAGTGGGTCCACTATTTTTTCACTCTTGGATGGTGTAATATTCCCTCCTTAGGCGTTTAAAAATTAAAATGTCCTGAAAAGGCTGTTCCGTGCGTCCACCGTGTGGCATTGATGATGATTGGGTCATACGTTGAGCAATATAATGAAAGTTACTGTACAATCTCAATATGTCTGCTATGAATTTGGATCTGCTTTCAGGAAAAAACAAAAAAAAGATATAAAATTATTCGTAGATCTCGGTCTAAAAATTTTGGGCTTTTTTGTACATGAATTGTATCTTCTTTTCAGAATCAACAAAATTTGGCTCACAAAAATTGATAGAACCTCATCCTAGACAAATTGAGAAATAAATTTTTGATTTCTTCTAAGTTTTAATGAAATTATGTACACTTCCTTTCTAGTTTTAAAATCTGACTCTTTTAAAAAATAAAAAAAGATTATATTTAAATCTAAATTTAAATTTTATTATTAAAAAATTATGAAAAAAATGAATATATAGTTTAAATTTAACAATATAAAATAGTATTTTATAATTATAGATATGCGTTAATTAAATTTAAGTAACTAAAATATAACCGAAAAAAAAATCATATTTTGATGTAAGTGTAATACTTTTATAATTGTTTAAACTTAATTAAAATATATCTTTTGTTGATGATGAAATTCGATTCTGTCAAACTCCAGCCAACGAACACAGTTTGAATTCTAAGGTGTTTTTTGGATAATGAGATGAGAAGTGAGGAAAGTGATCAACAAGAAAAATGGGAGAAGAAGGTATTTTTAATGTGATTTGGCTAAATCCGGACGATATCCAATCCTACGTTCACGGTAGTTTTCTATTTAAGAAAATTTTTACAGTGTCTATATAGTTGTTCTTTTGCTTATATGTACAAGGGGGCTCATTCCTTTTATTTATAGAGGAGATGAGACTACAATTGTAAATTTTATAAGCTGTAAATAAGTTACATCATACATTAAATGAACAAGACAGTATCATCACCTATAATCCGGCTCTAACAGATTGCTTTTTGCGGATGGACCCCTCTAGTCGATAAATTGATTGACTTGATGTATACTTTATCCGGTATTCTACCTCACCGAGCCTCTTGGTTGCATTGGGTAATTCACCTCACAACCTGTGATTCTTGGTTTGGGTCGTTGTCGCTCCTCCCTTAGCAAGCTCAACACGCTCGAGCTCACTCCTCAGCAGGGCATACTTAAGCGAGATAGTCATCTTCTCGACGAGCCGGGCTTCTTCTTGGCCTCGTCACCTCGCTGCTCCGTGACCAACGAAGTGGTGTCTTTAGTTGGTCATCAGCAAGTTGAGTCACTTAGATTCTAATGGGCTTTTGTTCGTCCGTTTTGCAAGGTCGAATTTTACTCATAACATCTTTGATCACAAAATACTTCAAAATATTTTATATTATCTAATTTAAATATATTATCATCTTTCCTTAACATTTAATTGATAGAAAAATCATATTTGAGTTTAAAAGTCTGTTTAGTATAAATAGTTGATAAGTTTGCTGATAATTGATAAGTTAGTTGCAAATTATTTTACTAGTTACTAGCTAAAAGTTGATTGCATAAAAAGTTTTTGATAAAATTAGCTGTTAAACTAGCTTATAAATGTAAAATGATGTAAAAGGACATGTTAATATAATTAAATAATATATGAAGTAAATTAATTTATATTTATTTTGAAGTCAAAGTACATCGATTCAATTAAGATTACAAAATAAGAATAAATTTGTCTAAAACTTAATTAATTATATTTTATGATATTATTTATTTATTTATTCACTTATATTTTTTATTTATATTAAATTAATGGGTATAGATGAAATATTCAATGATATGTAAGGTTTTTTTATCCTTTTTGACCTTTACAAAAATAATAATTATAATAAACATTGAAAATAATATGATATTAGAAAAAAATAAATTTTAGAAATGAATGTTTCTAATTAATTAGAATATAGGCTATCAATTAATTGAAAGAAGATGAATAAATTAGGTAAAAATAGTTGAAAACCCTATTCTAATAAGTTATAAGCTATTTAGAATAGTTTTGTAGAAGAGACTTTTTTTCGCAGTGCAACAAATACTTATAAAGTATGAAAAAGAACTATTTGATCAAGTAAAAAAATTAAAAACTAACTTTTTTAGTGTGCCAAACACACATTAATAATCTATTTGATACAAGTAACTGATAGCTGAAAAACTTGCTATTAACTGTTTTACTAAAGTTAAGAATTGATAAACTAATTAATTATATTAAAAATATTTGATAAAATTAAATTTTAAACTCACTTATAAATATAAATTGTCATAAAAGAACATGCTAATATCATCAAATAATATATAAAATAAATTAATTCATATTTATTTTGAAATTAAGGTATAAAAATAAAATTATCTAAAATTTAATAATTATATTATATCACACTATACATTTACTTATTTATTTTTATTTAGTTATGTTAAATTAATAGAAATACATCAAATATGTAATGACATGTAGTTTTTTTATCTTCTTTGACTTTGTAAAAAAAAAAAAAAGACATTACAAATAGTATGATATTAAAAAAAAATTAAACATTAGAAATGAAATTTTTTAATTAATTAAGACATAAACTATTAATTAACTAAAAGAAAAGTAATAAATTAAAAAAAATAATTAAAAGTTCTATTATAATAAATTATATATTACTTAAACTAACTTTTTAAAAGCCGTTTTTCCCCCCAAAGAGCTAACGTGTTAATCACTTTTAAAATATGAACAAAAAACTGTTAGATTAAATTTTAAAGTTCAAAATTAATTTTTTTTACATCTAAACACACATTAAATATAATATTTTTTATATTTCAAAAGGGATTTAAATAAGTTTGGAAACTACAAAGAAAATTCACATAATTTTATTAAAATTTATAAGAGATTAAAGTGTTTTTCTCACGCAAATTTTATTAGATTAAGCCAATTCCAAAGAAGACATCATCGTCCATGCGAGGAAAAAATTACACTGTGTATGTACTTTCTTAGTCAAGTTGATAATGCGTCAACCATGTGCAAAAATTTCTCTTGCAACGGTCCATTTGGAGAGATGAAACGTTATGGTTGAAACACAATGACACAGTGTATTCCTGGGATCCAAATTCCACTACAGATCTAGCTCTTCGTAATAACCATTAATAAGAAAATTAAAGGAGAGATTACCTATAAATTTTTAAATTAATATCATTACCAGTATTTTAACATAATCTAAACCCAACATTCTGGAGTAACAAAAGACTTGCAATGACTCAATTACAATTTTCAGTCTGAACTCGGAAACAAAATGATAAATTTCACCCACATTTACAAATTAGCATACTAGTATATTCATTCAAACACTTGATTATGATGAAACAATGAAAACACAAAGCAAATAATTGTGCTTTCCTTTCGCTCTGTCCATCATTTCCATGTTAAAGGACCATTTTACTAATTGCAGCAAAGTATCTCGGTATCAGCTTACCTCCACTTCCAGGCTTCTAAGTGTCTGAAAACAGGCAATGACTTCATTTACAACCGGACTCTACATCGTGCTGAATTGTAAGATGAGAAATACTATGAATTTCAAGAAACAACAATGGATGTAAGCCTCTCATGAATGCATGTCACTTGTTGTCACTGAGAATTTATCAATGGAAAGACAAGTGTCATAGCCTGCTGAAACTTAAAAAAACAATAAAGGATGGTTTCTTAAAACTTATCTCTTTTGTCAATACAAGAAAAACAGTATCAAAGCCTGCTAAACCTTATTTTTTATTCAGCACTCATGGAATAATATGTGTATTTCCAGAAACAACATGCTTATGAACTCCGGTGCATAAAACACAAGTGTCTTAAAAACTTGAAAGACCACTCAATATGAAATAAGTAAAATAAATTCACATCCATGTCCTGTTTGTGTATGTAATTAAATTAATTTTTAATTATTACCTGATTTATATTCCCTTGGATATCTTTCTTGCCCGAATTAATCAACGTCACTGTGGGTTAGGATGGCCTCAACTCGGTCAAGTGATGCTTGTAGTCGTCCTGAGTTCATGTTGAACATTGGCTCATCAGTACCCAAAGCCCTGTTAAGCTTCAAATTAATTATTACAATCATCATATAGTTGCACAAAAAAGTAAAATAAAAACAGCTTGTAACAAAGAGATAGTAAAATCAACATCTTTAAATTCTTATTTATGATTAAAAAAATTCAATTTTGAAGCATAAGAAAATAATCAATCTTGAAGCCTATGGCTAGTAAGAGGTATATATATTTCAGATTCAAGATTATAATCCCGAGTGATTCTTTGACAGAGGACAAGAGATTAGGAAACTTGCCCAGTGATCTCTGGAAGAACATAATCTGCCCTCCACCCAAACCGTAAATCAAAGCCAGGAAACAATCCAACTGACGTCTTATTCCGAATTCGTGAGATACCATCTCCACCCAAACATGTGGTGAGCTTCCATTTCCAACCAGTAGCATGCAATTGAAAATTGTGTCCTACACCAACCTGCACTGTTTATATCAGTTTAAATTGCTACAAAGACCAAACAAAAAAGTAGGAGACAATCATTTTCTGAGATCAACAGTATCGCAATCGAAGGCACTACATACACATTATATTTGCACTATTCTCGAATATTTTCTACTACAATTAAGACAAATACAATATTGCAGCCCAAGAAAATAGGAACACATCATCCAACCTGGAGATTTAGAAACTTGGTTATGGGAATCTTTTTTGAGAGAAGGCGGACATCATGATGAATTGGCTCATAAATGAATTTCCACTTCCATTCAGGTGTTAAAGGCTTCAATACAAGTTTTGCTTGATACTCATTGCATGGAGCATTATAGAACTGCAATAACATAATAATCTCCACATTTTAGATATCAGCATATATATTAAAAATTTAATCAGTTATCAGATATTCCAAAATACCCAACCTATATAGCAAAACAATCCAACTCAATGTTTAAAAATTTATGTTAAAAAAGAACCGCTCATACTAATTTTGGATTCTCGTTGCATTCCTCTCACATGCAGTGAAGTGAATAAATTAGCACAACAGAAACAGTAGCGAATAAACTTAGAAACAGAGACAGACTCAGGAAAAAGGACCAAACTAAATGGCCTTGGATGTAGATCCAAATGAACCAGGAGTAATCTAATTCAGTTACCATATACAAGTATCCATCCTAGAAGTTTGGTAGATTCAAGCATAGAACAAAAATCAAACTGTCAGATCATGTAAAGATTTTCAAGCTTATACCGTTACAGTGCAGGGTACCTTATTGTCCCGTCATCACAAAACAGGGCTTCGACATAGCATGTTAACTTGCCAAACAACAAACTTGGAGGAACCAGTATAAGCTATAATCATAAATCTCCTACTCAATATCATGTATTAATGATAAACTAGTTAATAGTTACTACTTCTAAACCTAAACCTATTAGTGAAAAGAATAACTAACGGGAAAAATACAAAATAAATGAAGAACATCTAAGGAACAAATTGGTTTCTATTATCATATAAAATTAATTCAAACCTTAAAATATGTTAAGAACAAACTGCAGCGAACAGTGTGATATCACTAAAATCAGAATGGATATCAAGATAACCTTGGAATTTAATAGTTCAATGACCTAAAACCACCTAAGAGTGTAAATCCCTTCCTTCCCTCGATTTGCCATGGTAAAGCTTTCACTACAAAATTAAAGATTGCATTTCAATGGCAAATGGAATACTAAAGTACCAGCAATTTAAGTTCAACCAAGTATATAAGAAATTCAAAACAGTACGAAATTAGTAGAATAGAAAATTACCTCCATATTGAGACCAACTCGAAAACCCTGTATTTCTTTCCGGAACTTGAGGAAGAACTCCGATGGCATCAAATTGATGTTATATAGCTCATCCCACGAAGTGGGTTCTTCCCCGTTTGAGCCCGAATCCATTTCAAACAACTAGAGCTGCAAAATCAGCTTAATGCAACAAGAAATTTCTCATAAACCAAGTCGCCCTTCTAACTCCTAAATTGAAAAGCCAAATGAAACGAATCAAAATAATCTCTCTTTTGAATATGAAAGAACTATGAAGGTTCTGCTTTTGAAGTATTTACCAAAAGTGAAAAAGCGGTTAATCTTTTCCAGAAATTACCTTAAATAATAGAGACTGTGAACTCTAAAGAAAGGAAGATCCAAGATTCTGGGTCCGTATTCCGCACAAAGATGGAGAGAAGGAAAAGTGAAGACAAGCAATTTGGCCAGAGAGTCACGAAGTAGACATACTGTCGACGGTGTTCTTCTGGTTTCTCCGGCATATGGCGGAATATATCCTTAGTTTTGAGAGCACTAGGACTGTTTTTGTTCTATTTTTTTTTTCTTAAATTGCAATTTCAACCCTTACCCTTGCCTCTTATTCAGTTTGGTCCTAAAGATTTTATTTAGTTCCATCACTTATTTTAAAAGATCAATGCAACAATTAATCTGAACTTTGTGTGATGCACAACTTATCTAGGGTAAAAATTTTGGTAGAGCAGGCACATTTAAAATGCTATGAGTCAGTTATTAACTCTGCAAACACAAACATATAATCAACAATCTTTACAATGACATATTACCACCAAAACTAAAATAGAATGTTTCCACTTGACTGAGAAAATTGTGTGTTGTCACATAGAAAACAATCATCCAAATTTTAAATAAAATTAAAGTTAATTATATTTTATTCTTTTAAAAGATAAATCAATTTTAAATTCATTATTATTTTTTTCTTCCAAATACTAAAAACAACCTAAATTAGATCCAACTCTCTAATTGTCTCCTCATCCTCTGGACGAAAAAAATTGAGTCTCCTAAATGGCACTGAGAGGCGGAAAGAATAAGACCCACATTGCCAGGTTGGATTACTTGGACTTGATTACATTTTTCCCTTTCCTTTTCTCTTCGTTTTCCTTTTTCCCTCTCTTCTCTCTGCAGAAACTTCCCCGGACCGGACATCTCCTCTTTCCTCGGCTTCCGCTTGTTTTTCTTCTCCCTTCTTGTCGGAATCTCACCCATCAGTCGTCCTTCTCCTCACCACCTAATACTCCCCCTTTCACATTCTCGCGTCGACCACTACCATTTGGATCACACAGCACCGGTGTGTCCTCCTTTTCCAACTCTTGTGCGACATGATAGTACCAGGGACTAGCGCTGTTATCGTCCTGGCTGCTCTAGGCCGACCCACCGGCATTTTCAACCTCCATTGAGTCGTTCCTTCCTTAGCTCCCTAGTGGCACCGAAAGAAAACTTCCAGATCCTGTGTATGCCTTGATGAGTGGACTTTTTAGATTTACTTTTAATTTTTTTAATTTATATATAATTATGGAACAGATTATTCTCTTTCAATTTGGATCGGGTGACATGCAAATTATGTTATACTGGAGTTACAGTAAGAGAAAGGAAATGGCTGAGTTTGTGTGTGTGTGTGCGTGTGTGTGTAAGAGAGAGAGAGAGAGATTTACGATTAAATGAGTCAAAATTGATTTAATTTATATATTAGGAGAATCATAATTAAATAATAATTTTAAACAAATCAAATATGATTAATTTGTATTTAAAGAGAGAAAAAAATGTATTTAAACCTAAAATTAAAGTCATTTCAAATGTATTTAAACCTAAAATTGAAGTCATCGCAAAGTTGAGTCATAAACCAATGAAATCTTTCAAACCAAATAGAAACAAGGGAAAATTAAAAGAATATAATTTATCTTATTTTACCAATGAGATAAAAAAAATATTTATTTATTTATTTTTGTATATTCTTCATGATATACGATGCCATCAAGTGTAACTCATAACGACACTTTTAAGTTAAAAGACTAGCAAAAGCTGCTATAGTTAGTTTCATAGCGTAAATAAACTGCTACATTCATAATACCTGTCTATTGTGCGGCCAAATAAATTATCACAGATGTTGTATCCCACTTTCAAATGGTTAAAAAAACGAAAAAAAAAGAGAGAGAATGTAAAATAAAACGAATCAATAACTTTTTTTAGGTTTAATCCCTTACAAGTATTGCGAGTTTGACTGCAACGCAAACTACAAATTGCCAGAAGCATAAGTAATAGAGTAATGCTACTTGCATAGGGAATACGTTTCAGTTACTAGCAAACAAAATAGCCAATGTAAAAATTCATGATTTGGTTCCATGATCAAAAGAGAACAAAAAGTTCATCTACATTATACAACACTCATGGTCAAATACACACATGGCCAAGCCACCAGAAGTGGGAGGAAGACAGTGACTCTAACCATATCAGAACATAAATAAACATGACTGTGGACTAACGCACAAGTTTTCTACTCTCCGTATTGTTCATCTAACTACAGAATCTTTGTCAAAATTTCAATGTAATTTGTTGCCTTTGTTTCCTCCACAAATCGCCAAACTAGATAGGTCCTGCGCCTCCGCGGCCACAGACTGAAGATCAGACCAGGAGAATGATCGCCAAGGCGTATTTCGTGGAGGAGGCAGTGATGACTCATTTCTGGGTAATCTTTTAGCATGAGGATGCAGAGGAGGAAGACTGCAAGGAGGTGATATTGAGGATGCGTTTCCCTCATCACTATTAGTACTGCTACTTGAGCCACTTGATGGAATGCAAGATGTTCCTCCACCTAAGTTAGCTGCTCGCTTTGAAATTCCATTGATATCATCTGAGCAACTGTGCCTCCTTTGAAACAAAATGTTGTGAGCTAATAAATTCTTGCGTTTTTTAGCGTAAGGATCCTCTGGTTTGGCTATGTCTTGGATGGAATTCGCAGATGTGGCATCTGATAAACTTGTGAAAGACTTTGATTTGCCACTATAAAACTTGGATATGCCTCTCCTGGATTACACGAAACAAAACAAAAGTTAGTACTAAGAGAGATTTTAGATATGTAAAATCAATACTACTTCAGTTACAGCCTTCCTTCTTTTTTCTTTTCTTTTTCCTTTGGTGTTGTACTCAAGTTTCTTCATCAATCATATTACTCCCTCAGGCGAGCGAAAGTATTACATTTCCAGTTTGTCTATTAGCAGAAAAAACTTACTATTTATATAAAAAAAAATCATTTTTCCAGGAAAACTCCGGAACATGTTTTCCTTCATCCAATCTGGAAAAAAAAATATATACCTAAAATTTCAGTTTCTCAATCAGGTTTTTATCTCTTAGAAGAGAAAACATTGTTCAAAATTCCTTTGTCCTAGCATCCATAACTGATAAGATCAATCTTCTTAGCGTGGGAGTTAAAGCTTTCTTTCAAAGTTAGACTTCCTAAGAAAGGGAATTAATCTCATCATTTGAGCCTTTATAATTAATTACTTAATCAATTAACCTTCTATTCTGTGTTTAATGTTATCTAAAATCACCCAGTTCTATATCAAGTAATTTTCATCCTAACAAGCAGCTGCTAAAGCTATCAGAGAAAGCAATCAAATGATCCAATGAAACAAGCACAATAAAACCCACGTGCCCAGATTTATACTACCCTTTAATGAAAGTTTGAAACTTGAATAAAACCCAGGAGAGCAAAACGCACAGAAACACTTACTTGGTAGGTAAAACCTCTTCCAAATCATTTATGCTATCCAAGGCTCCTTTAAACGAGCTCTGAACTTCATTTTCGCCGGAATCTTCCCTGTCCGATGACTCCTCCGACGAGTCGCTGTTCCTTCCGATCGAAGACGAGCTACTAGAATCGGAATCTGCCTCACGCTCCAGCGGGAAGCTCCGATTGCAGATCGACATACAGGGCATGCCGTGGACGACGTTGGACTCTCCGTTCATAACGCCACTATTTCTTTGCAAAGCTATTGGCATCGATTCGGAAACAGATAGCAGATAAAGTTTGAAACTTGAAAGGTATTAGACAACAGGGAAAGACTAAGGGACCAAGTCGGGGTATAAATAGATTTGAAGATGACAAGCACATGATAAGAGATTTTTAAAGGCATAGATGATCAGAGAGAAAAATAGGAAAGATATTTAAATTTAATAGTTTAATCAATCAAATAGTTCAATTTAATAAGGGAATCATCTGGATAAAACAAAATTTAGTTGAATTGTATAAAGAAAAAACGACTATACTAGAACATTATCCCAATCCTAATTGAATAATGATAATGGAATTGAATAATGATAATGGCTCAGAATATGGGGAATGGGAAAAATAGAGGACATTGTCTTTTACTTTTGTGTCCCGTAGAAGATTATCTGTTTCCAATAAATCAAATAAATATATAAAGTTTTAAATAAAATCAATAATTCAATGATAAAAAACTGATCCTCTTAGGAGTTTAAATTTTTTCATAAAAGTTTCTTAAAATAATTCCATTTTTAAATTTCTAATTTCATTGCAGCAGACAGAAAAGCAAAAAGGAAAAAAAAAAAAGGTATCATTTTTCTTTTGTCTGGAACAAAAATAATTAATGAGGAAGAATTTGGTCTTGGGGAGTGTAGCAAGGAGGGGTTAACTTGAATGGGTTGATGAAGGTTTAGGATGTGTATTTAGTGGATCATGTGGACCACCGACCAATCATCTTTTATTCCTCTTTCTTATGTTCTCTGTCTCTCCTCCTTTTGAACATGGAAAGATCTTTTATTTATTTATTTTTTTCTAATGTTTCTTTGTAAATGGTAGAATATATTCTTATAATAGTTTTTTCATTGATTATTGATCCTAATTGATACGACTCTTTGCGTGGGATGACAAGATAAAAGTGAAAATTTAGATTATAATAATAAACAGTATTATTATAATTATTGAGATATTAAGCGGTGTGATGCAAAAAGAAAATATTTTGCAAATTTTTTATCAACTGAGGTAATAGAATTACTTAACTAGTCATAGTTGTAGATGAAAAATTTTTAGTATTAGTAAAATCAAATAAGACATTGGAATAAACTTTTCTTGTCAACAAAACAAATAAGACATTCACAATTATTAGGAGAATTAAGGAAGGTGTTTTAGACTTTGTGTGGTTGGGATGAAAATATAGAAAAACGAAAATAAGATAAATGAATAGAGGAATGAAAGAAAATGAGAAAAAAAAATATTTATCTCTTATATTTGGATGAAGAAAAATTTGAAAAGAAAGAAAATGGAAAAAAATTAAATTACGGTTATATCCCTGATAAATTTCTAGAATGTTTCTTTAAGTGAGATAAATTTTAGAATTTAGTAAATTAAATTTTTAATCCATTTCTTCCTCCATTTTCATTCCACATGTGGGACGAAAATAATTGATGGGACTTATATTTATTTTCACTCTTATTTTCATCTCTGTCCAAATAAGTGAAGAATTTCATTTTCAGTCTTTCATTTTCATTTTTCTTTTTTTTGGTCTTTTCACCTATTCCAAACAAATGCTTAGAAAAATGCTATATATATTATATAAAGATAAAATAATCCCATAAAATATAAGATAGGGGCGCGTAAAAAAAGAGAGCGAGAATAGTGTGTGACATTTACGAGAATTGTGTTTGTAGTATGTTTACAATTTTTATTATGTTATTTATGCCGAAAACGTCAAATCGGAGGTGGGAGGAGAAGGGGAGGGTATTGGCTGTACGACCACGTGTCATAGTTCTACGAGGTATTAAGTAGGAGGTATGCACGGCACGGAGTCCTACTGACAGCGACGTTCAATTTCTCAAAGGCAACGGTGTCGGTCCCACGTTTCTGGATAATTCTTGGTCGAATACTCCGAATCTTATTCAGATCTGTGTCCCCATCTCCTTCAGGTATATTGGGCTTCTCACATTAAATGAACAATGGGTCAGGCCTAAATTCATAGTTCAATTAGTGTCTGCTTTGATGTTCCTGGTTTATTCATTGAGTTGAAATTTGGAACCCGTTGGTGTTTGCAGCTGCAAGAAGTTTGGGGTTTGGCAGAGATTCATGTGTATATAATATTATTGATGTAAATTCGGATGCTGAAGAAAAATGAACTGACAAATCTTCAATAGAGCATTAAAAAAATTTTGATCACATGTAAAAATATATAATAAAAGAAATATTCTGTTAACAAATGCCTCTGTGCAAAACTTCTATGTACATTGGACCTTTTCGATGACAATAGTACCATTCATTGCTAACTGCCTTACAAAAGTTTGTGATGGATCGATGGATGCAGTCGTGTGGCAAGTGTGTTAAGCTCCTTGTTCAGTTGGTTCTGCTGATGTAAGTGGTTGATTTTGAAGAGTAGCAATCTTCCTTTGCAACTCAAGATTAGACATTCGTTCTGCCTCCAGTGCTCGTTCAAGCTTTATTACATCATATATAAGGTTGTATCAGGATCAGCTTAACAAGTAAAAATGAATCCCGGGAGGCACTGCCGAACACTTGATAATTTGCTTATATTTTGAAATTATGAATGAAATGATTACCTTGGCTGCTCGGGTGCTCCATTCGCCTAAAATAGCTCTTAGTCTTTCATTCTCTTCTACATACTGTTACGTTCATAAAAATTGCTTACTGTACGCAACTCATAGTCAAAGGCCATGTAATTTTTTATTGAAGAAACTAGTGTAAGATACCTGATTGTTAGTAGTGCGAACACGCTGGATCTCCAAATCCCTCTCAGCTATCAGAGACCGGGCAAGCCTTAGTTCAGACTGCAATTGGTTCATCTGTAACAGAGAATTCCAAGTGAGGATCCCAAAACACCCAATATTGTTTTCAGGCCAAAAGAAAGGAAAGCAATGTAAAGGGAATCCCCTCCCCAAAAAAAGCAAAGATTGTGTACAACAAAGGGCTCTTCTTATTAATGGCAACGAAAGGAAAGACGGGGTCTTATCAATGGCTAAACAGGGGGTCAGCTTATGTTTATCTAGTACATTAACTCTGAGCACCATGACCTTGGACAATTTGTTGTGCTTTGCATGGACAAAGCAAAGCATAGGGCTGTTTTTCTTTCCCTTGTCCAAACCTATTTCTATTTTCTTTTTCTTTCATGCTGATTCTATAAATAAAAAATTGTTCTGATCTTTATTACACCGTCTTAACAGGTATGGGTCTAACTGGTTTGCAGTGACGGGGTCCTTAACAGGTCTGGGTCGGGTCCAGGTCAGGTTTACCTAGACTGCCCCATTGCCATCACTAGGAGGAAGGGGGTGACGAGCAAGCTGAAATAAAGAATAATATAGCTACCAGAACTATAGAAATTTAGTAATCTGCAAAAAGAATAGAGTACAATAAATACTAATCAAACATTACAAGCATATTATTTGGAATTTCAGTTTAGAACTACAAGAATGACCAACTATTTACTAGTGAACACATTTTGTTGACTTTATGCATTTTTACCTCAGCAGAAAGTGTCCGTAACTCTTGATCACGAGCTGCCAGTAGATGGGCAAGATCAACCTGCAGATATTAACTTAAAACAAAAGAAAAGAAGAAATAACTGCAGGTTGATGTAATATCCTTTAATGGAATTTTAGTGTTTGTTGCATTAAAAAGTTATATTTTTATTTCCTTTTAGTTCTTTTCGATAAATAAAAGGGGTTGTATTTGATACTACTCCTTTGTACATAGTAACTAATTTCATTAGTGTAGAATTGGAGGATGTGTCTACCTTAATTTGCATGGTCAAACTAAAGTTGCTCAGACAACCGTGTCATGAGGAAACAGAATAAATTAAAATCAACATAACCTAGAACATGCATGACTATTTCCAGTGGCCGAGCCAGAGGGGACTGGGGGTGGCCTGGCCCTCCAGAGCTCCATGCTTTCCTTATATACACAAGGTATTATAAATTGTGACCCCCCCTTTTAAATTTTTAAAAATACATTTATAAATTTAGTCATAATGAAAAAATTATATGTTGTAAAAATAAACTCTGAAAAGAAATAGAGATACAAATGCAATGTGTAAGATCCAAAATTCTTATATAATTAAAAGGTGTTAATATTTTGTACTTTTCTTTTTCCTACTTCTTGTGAAATAAGAATGCTTTTATTTTATTGTACCTTAGAAAAAACTTCACTTGCATTTTTTTTTTTTACAACACACAAATGGCACAATTGCACTGCAATTGCAACTTAATTACTAACAGTTGTAATGTATCAGACTTACCTAATATCAAATTATCAATTTTATTAAAATAATTATTTATTTGAAAATTTATAGATTTTTAATATTTTTTTTTTTATAAAAGTCTAAAAAATTTAAGTGTAATAACCATTATAAATGGACTTCAGAAATTTTGTTCAACTTTTATAATCATTTTTTTTAAAAAAAAAACATTATAATAGCTTGCACCAAAATTATTGAAAAAATTATAGATTTTTAATATTTTTTTTTTGATAAAAGTCTAAAAAATTTAAGTGTAATAACCATTATAAATGGACTTCAGAAATTTTGTTCAACATTTATAATCATTTTTTTTAAAAAAAAAACATTATAATAGCTTGCACCAAAATTATTGAAAAAATTATAATTTCTTTAAAACAATGTTAACTTTTTCATTATACACAGAAACAAAATTTTGTTCTTTAACAATCGCCCCCCCCCCCCTCCAAGCCCCCAATAACCAGACAAAATTCTTGGCTCCGCCACTGACTGTTCCAATGTGAACATTCACAACACATGAACACTATAAATAATACAAAAACATTATGAATAAAATTTTATAAGATGAGTTAACATGAGGTGTTCAATTTTTTCAGGATAATTGTCACCTGAGGTGTGCTCCCATCATCAGTTCGTTCATATTTGCTTAAACACTCTTGCAATCGTAGAATCTGTGAGACCAAATTTTGTTGAAATATCATTCATACTACAAATTGCAATAACTGGAGAAACATATTGAGCAACTAAATGTGCACTTAAAGATGTCAGTACCTCCTCACTCAAAAAATGAAGATTTTCACGCTGATATTGGAGCAAAGCCATTTGCTGATCAGAGAGCCGACCAGCATCATGGTACCTGTTGTATCAAGTAAGTGTTAAAATACTGCAGAACACATGAATTTAAAATTTCATTTCTGTTTGTACATGAGATTCACGTTGATTCCACAAGCATAACATGATCATAGTTATGGGACACATGAAAGGTAGATTTGTATGGGGTCTACTCCACTAACACTAGCACAGTGATACTCTCACTTTACGGTTTGCAGTTTAGATTTGGAGAAATGAAGTAAAACAAGAAACAAACTAAATTACAACATACTCACTACCTTAAACCCTCCAAAGAACTTGATGGTTGAAGAGGTGAGTATAAGGACTTCAGAACATCAGGATGGGAGTTTAATGAATTGTATTGGTATATGTAACCTGCTTGCACCATGAAGCAAGACAGGAAAAGTATCAGGAGAAAGAACAGAAACGAGCATGCATGTGATCTTATTATAAGACAATAATAAAACAGAGCATTTCTACCAAAATCCTTTTTGGGGCTTTCAAGTTAGCTGTAAAAGAATTAAGGACCATTGGTTTCATGAAGCTAAATCTCATTACTTTACCAAAATTGAGGTATGGATGTATGTGAAAAAGATTTTCAAACTTCAAACAACTAAAATGAATTTAGCTTAACTTCAAAATACTTTAGTATGAAAGGAGAATTTAATTTCAGTATTTTGTACATGTATTATTTACCAAGGCAGTAAAACCAATATATATACCCATGAAATAAGAGAACAGAAGCTTATTGCCCCAGTTTCAACTCCTTATATAAGGCCCCCGCCAAGAAAAAGGTAGACTTACTTATATAAAGACACATAAAAGATCCAGCGCATAGTGCTTCAATTACCATGATAACCCTGCAGATTTTAACAGCCATCGAAATTTCTCATCTATAAACACCTTGACAAAGGAAACAACTTATTTCAAACAGATATGAAAATAGAGGTGTAAAAAATAAAGGAATTAAAGATGCCAAATATAGAATAACTTGATGGTGATCAACTGTATATTAGAGTAGTAAGCAACAAATAAAGCATGGGACTGTAAGAAGATAGAAAAAAGATTCAGCATATCAAAGATTGTATGCATTGTAAATTTTTAAGTTAAAAGAGATGACAAGACACCAGGCATAAATGTATTAATTAACATAGCTAGAAAAAATAAGAGAAGAAAAACCCTCGTACTATCAACCAAAACTCTTTTAACTCCTACTAGGTACACATACTGCTGTCAGATAATTTATCACTAGAAATACGTGGCTTCTTGACCAAACTAGAAAACACAATATTTTGAGAAGGAATGTTTCTCTATCTGAAGAATAATTTATTCACTCATTTGGAAAGGGACTATCTCAGTGTGTACGGTAATGCCAAGAATAAACTATGTGAGAACAGTGAAAAGGAGGAAAAAAAGGAACAAAAAGAGTCAGTTTCTCTTTTCGCACCTCATTTTACCATCAACACCTTCAAAAATTAATGTTTTTTTGAAGAAAAAATATAGCTGTACTCAAGTATTGAGTATACCTCAATATTGCAGAGATTGAGAGAAAACTGATACGGGGTTTCCAGACCACAACAAGTAACATTGCAGCAGTTCCTAATGTTTGATCAAATAATTGAAGAAATTGACATCACTAATAGAATAAAAAAAACTCACAAATTAAGTAAGATATGAAGGTGGAAACAGCTGAAACTCAGAAATACACACCATAAGCAGTAATAGCAAAGGGTATACGAACAATAACTTTCAACTTCTGGCTGAAACTATAATAGCCCTGCAAGAGAGATACGTAATTAATGTTTCCATAATGTCATAATCAAATAACAGGCCAGTGATAAAATCATATCATTGGACAAAGAAAAACCACCAAATTGTTGCTCAAACTATTGGATTAGCAGTGTCATGACTCTCAGTCTCACTACACTAATGAATATTCAGTATTTATTTAGTTCAAAACTCCAAATAATCTCCATATTAGAAAGAGAGAAATTTAAAAACTAGAAAGATGATTAAGTACTTTTTGTTAAAAGAATTACCTGCAAGCGTATCTTCTGCACTTGGTAAACCAAATATTGTTGAAAGACACCTGAAATTGCGAAATGTCATCTTCAAATCCTATAAATTGCTGTGCATTACACATTAAGATACACATTACACAATGAAATTACACTCATATAGCTTGGGCTCTACAGGACATTGTTAATTTGTGAATTAGCATCTATGAAAATGACAAAAATCTAACTCTCCAAGAACTTGTCTGTGCACAGGTTTGGTTCCATCAGATCAGATCTATCTGTAGTTTTGATGAAGCTAGAAATAGAAATATTGGAGCTCAGGTCAAGCAAGTACTAAAATATTAATACAAGCAATTTGCAGGTTTTTACAGGCCTACCAAGAAAAATTGTAACATCTTGAAATACACCTTATTTAGCAAGTCTGTGAAACTAGTTAATTCCATGTGAATTAAAAAACCACCTGTGATTAGCAAAAGAAGAACATCACAACTGCAAAGCAACGGGGAGATGAGCGCTTGTATGGGACGGAATATCCATGGAGCTCCGATGGCCAAAGTAGCGTAACCTGCCTAAAATTGAAAAACCAGTAACATCATTAAGTTGCAAGGCAATTGAAGTGGTGATAGGTTGGCAATAAAGGCAATGGCCCAAAAGTTGAGAGGAAGGATAATTTGAACTTGCCAATAGCAAACAATAGAAAATACTGCCCACAACCCTTGCAGCCTTCCTGTGAGCAAAGAGAGGAGCCTCATGCAGTATATCGAGAAACCTACAATAACACAAAAGATGAAACATCAACGATAAGAATTTCTCAGACTAATTTTGCTTGATTACTACACTTAACTAAATTCTCATGAACGAGAGAAATTTTGGCATACTAGATTAATATAACAGAAATTTGAGCTGAAAATCAGAATTGACAACAAACAGAGAAATTATTTCTTACAGAGCGTTTTCTTCGGGCGAAGTTGCTGGGGGAGAAGGGTATCTCTCTGTTGCCATCTTACGCTGTGTTTGATTCCGGAGTTGAGAAAATGGCATGCTTTGTACTTCGCTGTCAGTGGACTCTCAGATCTTTTACTTTTGCAAGGGTCAAAACGGCATCGTCCACGCTCTCCGCTCTTTGAACGTTTGGTTTGGTTCTTTTGTTACATGTTTGTTGAGCGACGACTAATTCGAAGCTAGGGCTCTTTTTTTTTTTTTTTTTTTTGGCGCTGGACTATCATCCCCGAAATTTACGGCTTGGGGATTTGGATTCCATCTATTTTTCCAGAAAACTAAGAGAATAAATTAAATGAAAAAACACATTTTATTTAGACGTTGTATAGTGTTAGTCAATTTATTCATTTGTAATTTAAAATGTAAAAAAATATAATTTATGATTTGCATACATACTTGTCTTCCTTCCTCTTTTAAACTAAAATTGAGCACTCTAAATTTGATGACTACCATCTCTTGCTCCAATGTTTTCTAATATCAAATCTTAACACCTTAATATAATATTTTTGACATATTACTTGATTAAACCACTCAAAAAATATGCATGTCTCATTCTAAGAGAAGAAATTAAGATTACATTAGGTATTTATTATTTTAAATATTATATTTATGTGGATGTCTATCATATCTCTTTAATATATCCATGGACTAGTTGAATTTATATTTAATTATCTCTTAGATCTTAAAGCTCTCTCTATATATTATTATAATAAAGATTCTGCATCATTATGAATGAAAGAAAATTTTCCTTCATGTTATTCTAATTCTTTTCTTCTATCTTTTTAATATTCTTATTTATTTTTATAATATATTATTAGCACAAAATTTTTTTATTTTAAGTTTTAAGGTTTTGGCGGGAGAAGAAGATTTCCTTTTAAATTCATTCTCTACGATATGATTTATATGCTATATTATATCATTTACTCTTGCTTTTTATTTTTGTTGATATGCAATTTGTGCCAAATTAGTTCTACAATAGAAAACAAATAATAAATCTAATTCGTTATATAGTAATTATATGAAAGTACATTTTAATTCTTTATTGACTTGTGTAAATGGATTTCCTTGCATAATTACTTATTGGTCTTGTAAATCTGCCAGAGGATGTAATACATGACATTTTTTGTTTGTTAACCTATGCATTTGTTGATGCTAATTTCCCTACTCGCATGACATCTCATATTTTTACAGGATTTTGCATATATAAAATTTTATTTTCATAATAAAAAATTTTGACTTTGCCTTTCTAATTTTTTATTAACTTGTGATTAGATCTTTTTTAACTTTCTATCCTTGATGCTATGATGTATAATGTAAACTATTTTTCTTATTTTAATTAATAATTTTATTTTCTTATTTTGATAACGCATAACCTGAAGTTAATGCATTAGTTTATAAAAATTAAAATAAATGCTATAGTGAACCAGAAATTTACTAATCAAAATATTCAAAATTATATATAACCTAAAATTAATGTGATAGTTTATAAAGATTGAAATAAATGTCATAGCCAACTAGAAATTCACTGACCAAAATATTCTAAATTACGCATAACCTGAAATTAATGTGATAGGTTATCAAAGTTGAAATAAATACTATAGTGAACTAGAAGTTTAATAACCAAAATATTTTGAATTACTTTCATATCTAATTAGTCCCGAAGTACTAATAAGAAGAGGTTTAAAATGTTCTATTATTTTGTATATGCGCCTGCATGTAAAATAATATATTGATTAAAATCAAGATATTCCTAAAAGCTTAGAAGCCCCAAAGTGAAAGTGACAGCATCCATAGAATTTTAATAATCAGTTTTCTAAAGTGAATGTCTTGTTTGTACAATATTTTGATATCGTATAACCTGAAGCAAATGTAATAATTTATAAAGATTTTGATATTTTATTGCCATATGTGAATATAAAATATTTAAAGTATTTTTATATTTTATTTCTTGAAGTGAATGTGATAGAAGATAAAGATATTGTTCAATATTTTCTTAAGCATTTAAAGCTTAATTTTTTTATTTAGAAATTCAAAGCTCTTGGAGTGGGATTGAATATTATTTTATTGGTAAAAGTTCTATTTATTTATTTTCTATTCAATGTATGATGTAAAGCTTTTTTTAAAAAAAAATTAAAAATTAGATTTTTAAATTTTAGTGGTTCTAACTTTTAGATGCTGATAGTTTTAATGTATTTTATTGGATTTCTTGCTTTTATTAAACTCTAATCAAATTGTTTTTCATGTCTTAGACCTTGATTGATATAATTTTACAATATTTTATTGTATGATTAAAAGCTATAATATTATTTCATTATGATGCCACCTAAGATTTGAAATAATATACACTTTGATACATTAGAAAAGAAAATGTGAGTATCCATCTTGCTAATATTTCAATCTTTGCTAATTATTAATACTGAGTTTTATGAAGATTGTTTTATTGATTAATTTGTTTCTTTACAATCTAATATTTTTAATAGCAATTTATTATGAGATTGAGGACATATGAGTTTTCTAACTTAAAAAATCTTAAAAAATCTAGTCACAAATTGAGACTTAAAGTGGAAAGGAGAAAATTTAAGTTAAGTTCTTCTATATCTTTTTATTTTGTTAATATTGAACATTCTTTCCTATTTTTGGTATTATATAATTTTCTTGTTTTTCTATTCCATTTTGTTAATGTTTATGAAAAAGAATATATTATTGTTGACAGTGGATTTCGGTTAGACCCAAATCCAGTCAATAGAGGGGGTTCTTTTGGGACCCTGGCTGTTTTTCAGTTGTTTGGGGAGTCGAATGACGGGAGATGACAAGAGGAAAAAGAAGGAGAAGGAGTGAAACGTAAGAGTTTAACGTGGTTCGGCTAAATTCGGGCGGCACTAGACCCTATATCCACAGAAATATTTTTTTGAAAGAGTTTTTACAAAGCTTTGGCTATGGTTACCAGCAAAGTTTCTGCTAGTATTCTCTCACTCTCTTCTGCAATGGTAACAACCCCCATTTATAGAAACATTGAGCGGGTACAAATGGAATTAAATAAACTGTACATCTATCACATTAAGCATTAAATGAATAAGACTACCTAGAGCACTATAAACTGGTTTTGCAGGTTGTTTTTTGCGTGTAGGCCCCGATGGTTGTATTTTGCAAAATGGCAGTGCAAATTGCCTAGTGACCTTATGCTCAACCTCAATGGGCTTTAAGCTGGGTAAGACTTTGTCCTAGTGAGCTGGAGCTCGCGTGCTGAGGCTGCTGCTGGTTCGCGACCTTGAGCTCGTTCACCTAGCGAGTTTAGGCTCCTTGCATAGCAACCTCGCGGTTTGGTGAACCCATTCCCTTGGCTGGACTTGGGCTTCGGCTAGCCCACTTCATAGTGCTGAATTCTCACCACAACAATAGCCCTTAACTCTCAGTTCACTTTACGGACTAGGAGTTACAATTCTTTTTGGAAGGGTCTTCTTTGGTAGTCAAAATCTTTGGCGTTTAGTCTGTCATGTAGTCACTTCAAACTTCAATTCACCTGAACCAGACCATACTTCTTTCTGAGCATGATTTTCAATTATTGGCATGGCAATTCCATTCCTTTCGGGCCATCCAATTCGAGGGCAGCCATTTACCCTTTGGGTTTTTCAGTGGACCCATCTGGTCTATATAATGCTTGTAAAGCTCTTCAGGTTTCTCAATGGAATGCTCCAATGGGTGTCAAAGTTAAAGGCCCCATGTTTTTGATAACATAGCTTCCAATGAAACTTCTTGAGACATGTATGGTTTACTGTAGAAGATCACGAGGCATGAATGGCCTATTGTACTTGACTCTCGTGTATAGCTCGTTGTGCTAGCTTCAAGGGAGTCTTCTACAGATCTTGAATTATTTCCTCACAGTTCTGCTGTGTGCTTCAACCCCACCTGCCAGACTCCTGGCACCCTTTGAATTGCTCTGGGTCCGAATGAGCTGCGGGTTGAGGAGGGATATAAGCATAAGCAGCCAGGCTTGGTAGTCTTCCTATTGGTGGGAGTTTATATCCTAGTAACTGGCTTTCTTTTTCCTTATGGAAGTGATAGCTATAAGCTTTGTACTTTTATTTCTATATTTCTCATCTTCTGATATAATTTTGCCACGTTGAGGTCCTTTAACGAAAGTACTACTTTTTATGAGTGTTGAATATTGTGTTCAGTGCCTCGTATATAGCATGAGCTCCTGTAAATCATAATAAAACAAAATACTTAGATAACCAATCGATTGTGCTTGTTAATGATTCTGAAAACTAGAATGCTTTTACGACAAATAACATAAAAGTAAGTCGCATAATAGTTGCAAACATTTAGATCATGTGAGCTGCGAATCAATAAATCATATGGGAGCTGCAAACATTAAGTCGTATGAAAGCTATGAACACATAGGTCATATGAGAGCTATGAGCATTTAGTCACATGAGAGCTGTGAACACTAAGATCGCATGAAAGCTACAAGCATTTGGTTGGATGAGAGCTGCAAACACTAGGATCACATGAGAGTTACGAACACTAGGTTGTAATAATACCGGAATAAGCTCCAACAGCCTCAGCTTGAAAGCTGGGAATAATTTCCAGGATGAGCCCTAGTGCCTTAGCTCGAAAGCTAGCAATAGTTTCCAGGATGAGCCCTAGTGTCTCAGCTCAAAAGCTAGCAATAGTTTCCAGGATGAGTCCTGGCGCCTTAGCTCGAAAGCTGGCAATAGTTTCTAGGATGAGCCTTGGCACCTTAACTCAAAAGTTGGCAATAGTTTAAGGTCACATGTAAGCCATGCCTTTGTAAAGCATAAGCCCAAGTCGCTTGAAAGCTGCGCCTGGGCATAGGCTTAGGTCGCATGAGAGCTGCAACCTGGGGAACCTCACTACAAGGTAGGTGACTAATCTCGTCAGACTTGAAGATAACTTGCTTTTTTTGTCAAACACTTTACAAGGAGTTTGTCTAAAAAATGACAAAGGAGTCCAAAATGCATTCATCATTCCTTAAAATTCATTACAATATTAGTAAATGATTCTAACTATAGTGGCCTCTTCTCATTGGGGTTCCTGTTGGGAAAGCCCAGGTCGTTGTTGTGAAGGTTGCACCACGTAATGCCTTAAATGACCTCTTTTGATAAGGTCCTTAATAGCATCCCTGAGCTCCCGATAGTTTGAGGTACCATGTTTAACCTCATTGTGATAGGCACAGAACTCCTGTTTGTTCCTTTGTCTGTAGGGAATCTTCATAGGGCTAGGCTTCCCAGAGTCTTCTCTTGCCCTTTCTATTATAAAGATCCTGTCTTGGGTGTTTGATAGGATGCTGTAATGCTCTTGGTGAGCTAGGGGCTGAAGTCGCTCGCCCTTAAGCCTATGGGACTTCTTCATAGTTTGCTCATCAGGGTGGTCATCTTGATCCACATTGCCCCTTTTCTTATTACGAGTGGAACCATCTTTCTCTTCCTTCCAATCAGGCTTTCCTGAGCTGAAGGTTTTTTCCTATTTGATTTACTTGGCAACTCAGTTGTTGTTATATGTGGAATCTGAATTATCCTAATTGGGCTGGCAAACGGCTTAAGTGCACTAAGAATCTAGCTTGTAGGATGCTTAGAGCTTTAAGTCTCTTGCTATATCGCTATGCGACTTCCCCCGTATGAGCTCGCCCTAGCAAGAATGAGCTCGACTTTGTCACTTCGAAGATAGCTGCTCCCCCAGATCGAAGGTTCTGGCTAACAAGGTATGACTAGCAGCCTGAGAGTTCACTGAGCAAAAGACCAGCACAAGCATTGCCTAGTAGACACACGGGCCCACTTGCAAAAGGAAATCTGTCAAAGATGACTTATAGGATTTAGTCTGTCTATCCTGTCTTATACATTAAATACTTGATGTAATAGATTTATTACATATAAAATTACATTTATAACCTCCCTTCCTTTATAAATAAGAGGAAGGAGATGAACGTGAGAAAGATTGAAGCCTAGATACCAGTACTCTGTAAAAATATTTTCAAACCAATACATTACCATGGATGTAGGGTTCAGTTTTATCTGGATTTGGCCGAATCATGTTAAAAGGCTCTGTGTCTTCTGCTGCTCTTCCCCTTCTTCTTGCCTTATTCGTTCATCTTACTGCCTTAGAACCAGATTATAGCTTGAGATCTTAAAAGAATCCTTCATTGGCTGGAGCTTGGCACAGAACCAAAATTCACCATCAACATTTTGGTGCCATTTGTGGGGATCTCATCTATTCTGGTTCATTTTCTATTATAATGGCCAAGGGAAGAGCCACTAGAGCTTCAAACACACTACTTAACCCTTTAGAAGGTCATGTCTCAATGATGAACTCCTCCATCGCTCCCATCATTGGTGCTACTACTGGGTTGCCCTCAACCAATTTTGTTTAACTCGCTGTTGTTGCCAACGGCAATAATGGAGTGTAGATTTGGCTCCAACACCAGGTAAGACTAGAAAGCATGATGAGAGAACTGACCAAAGCAATCATGACACTAGTGTAAGGTGTGTAGAAGTAGGCCAAAGTTGTAACACCAGTGAATGTTTACAAGCAGTAGCAAGTTGGGGGTTCGGGCAACATCCACCAAGAAAATTCTCTAGCTCGCTACTCGCAAGAGCAGACTTCAGGTCATAGCTCTTGTGACCATGAGGACCAAAGACTCTGGCAATCTTCCAACCAACAATCTAAGGTGTGAGACCCATTAATCGAAGAGCTATTTCAGAAAATGATCCATCTAAAAGAGCACCTTTGAGCTCTGAGTGATTGAATTGGCTATGAAGAAAGGTCGCCACTCTCCAAGGAGATCGAGACTCGAACCCTCCCCTTTAAGTTCAAGGTCTCCACGATTCCATTGTACATTGGGGACTCTGATTCGTATGACCATCTGGACATGTTCAATATTCAAATGGGCTTGCAAATAACTAACCCTTTAGTCAAATGTCAGGTGTTCCTAGCCACACTAGGAGGTATACTTTAAACTTGGTTCAAAAGTCTTCCAGCTCATCCAATTTATGGCTAGGAAGATTGCTAATAGAAATTTATCAGCCAGTACTGAGTGCTGAAGAGGCAGCTTGTGCCCTCTACCATCTCGCCATGATCTTTCAGCGTAAGTATGAGTCACTGAAGGACTACATTGATAGGTTCAGGCTTAAAGCCAATTTAGTGGAGAATCCATCTCAAGAAACCATGCTGGCAATGATCTTCGTGGGACTCCACAAAGAAGGAAAATTGTACAAGAGTTTGTATAAGTCCCTGATGAAAGATCTCACTGAGTTTTATGAGTGAGTTACTAAGCAGGTCAAATGGGAAGAGACTTTTGGCTTGGAAAGGTTTGACAAGAAAGACAAGAAAGCTAGCTCCCCCCACAGCAAGAAGAGGAGCAATATCAACTAGGGTGACCACTCTGTTGAGTGGACTGCAAAGAAGCCTAGAAGGCCCAAAGGTGAATGACCTCGGCATTCAGACTGCCATGAATAGTACAACATCCTATCAGACTCCCAAGATAGGATTTTTCTGATAGAAAGGGACAGAGAAGACTTTGGGGTGCCTACACCCTCTAGGATCCCTTATAGGTGAAGAAACCACAAAGAGTTATATACCTATGACAATGAGGTTGGTCACGAGACTTTGAATTGTCAGGCCCTTAGAGAAGTAATCAAAGACCTGATTAGAAGGGGCCATCTAAAGGAGTATGTTGTGCAGCCTATGGGACAGTGATCCCAGCTCTCTCAGTGAGATATCGGCTAGGAGCCAGGGGGCTCAGTCCGAATTATACATTGACAATGTATCTTAAGTCAAGAGAAAATGTAAATACTCTCTTTTGTTCCTATTGAAAGTAGTCCACTAATTGGCTTGGTATTATTGTCTTTGTCTCTCTATTCCACTCCTTACTATTGAGTGTTTACAATTTCCATAGTTTGCATGTGGTTAACTCTTTTAAATCCCTTGAGTAACTTTATGCCAACTGTGGCCTTTAGTCTGGTTGAGGCCCCCTAGTGCTCATTCTGGAGATGAATTGATGAATACTTAACCAATTGAGCTATGGGCTCGCTGAGGCATGGAGATGCTCAATATAAACTCACTTAACCAGTTGAGTTATGGGTTCACTGAGGCATAGAGACTCTCAAAATAAACTCACTTAACCAGCTGAGCTACAGCTCACTAAGGCATAGAGACACTCAAAATAAACTCATATAACCAGTTAAGCTGTAGGCTCGTTGAGGCATGGAGACGCTCAAAATAAACTCACATTGTCAGCGTAGTTGCATGCTCACTGAGGTGTGAAGGCACTCTTAAATACTCGACACTAGCGTAGCTATGTGCTCACTGAAACGTAAAAGAATTAATGACTTAATTATTTTCCTAAGGCAGCAAGATCACTAATACTCACAACTCTCATATGACCAAATGTTCATAGCTCACATACAATCAAATATTCGTAGCTTTCATGCGACCAAGTGTTCACAGTTTGCATACGACTAAATGGTCACATCTTTGATGTAACTTTTAGACTATGCATGAATCTCATACTATTTGTTTTTACAACACTTAAGCTCGAGACATTTCACTCATGTTCATTATTTTCAAGAAGAATTTGGCTGATTGGCTATTTGAGTATTACATTGTGAGTTACAAAAGTTTCCACTACTACGGATGCAGAAAACTAAGAACAACACATAGAGAATCCAAAAGGAGATTTTATTCCTTAAAAAGTCTCAATGAAGTAAAATTACATTAGAAAGCTCTGAATACAAATAAGGAAAGGCCAAAATACAAGAGGAAGGCTATAACTATTTTCTTTTGGAAGAAAGATTGCCACACAAGAGGAAAGCTCCCACCAATCAGAGGGACGGTCGCCAAGGGGCAAAGCTCTTGCCGATTAGAGCTTGCGAACTTGCTTAAGTCCTCAAATTTTTTTCTTCCAGTGCCTTCCTCAACAGCAAGCTCTTCCTCAACCTGACTTCCACCAATGGAGAGGGAAATAGCATAGCTACTCCTTATTTTTTTGGCCTCTAGCTCCTCTTCTAATTCATAAAGAAAGCAACTCAAGAAGCATTAGGAGCTTGGCCGACTGGGCAAAACCTCACGATGAAGCCAAGAGGATGTAATTCAAAAACTGTATAAGATCTCTTCATGTTACCAAAAAAGCCATATCTTTGAAACTCCTTATGCAACAGGCCATACACACCACGACGGGAAGATAAAATGCCAAAAATATAGGAGGCTTGTCTGGAACATTCATGGTTTACTCAGTGAAGGAGCAAAAGAGACTTCTTCTGCCTTAAATAGAGCCAGGCCTCATTCCACCAAAGAGTCTAGATGAATCTCCTTCATTTATTACCTTGGAAAGGAACAGGGCTAACTTACCAATGATTATGAGGCATGTACTATAGGAAGTATGGCCTAGGATAGATGAAGTGATAGATTTAGTGAAGACTTTAACTGAGCTAAACTTAACAAAGCAAATGGTCTCCAAAAAGTTTCAACTCCCAGCTCACAATGCGAACTATAAGTTAGGGGGCTTATATTATATATGGAATCCAAATCATCCTAATTAGGATGGTGAATGGCCCAAGCGTAGTAAGAATCCAGGTCATAGGATGCTCAGAGTGTTAAGTCTCCTGCTCATATCACTATGCGACCTCCCCTATTCGAGATTACCCCAACAAGAATGAGCTTAACTTTGCCACTTTAAAGACAGTCGCTCCCCTAGACTGAAGGTTTTGGCCAGGAAGGTGCGATCAATAGTCTGGGAGTTCACTGAGCAGAAGACCAGCACATGCATTGCCTAGCAGACATGTGGGGCCTACTTGTAGAAGGCAATCTGTAGAAGCTGACTTACAGGATTTAGTCTGTCCATCCTATCTTATACATTAAATACTTGATGTAATAGATTTACTACATGTAAAATTACATTTGTAACCTCCCCTTCTCTATAAATAAGAGGAAGGAGATGAACGTGAAAAAGACTAAAGCCTAGATACTGGAACTCTGTAAAAATATTTTCAAACCAATACATTACCATGGATGTAAAGTCCAGTTTTATCCGGATTTGGCTGAACCATGTTAAAAGGCTATGTGTCTTCTGCTGCTCTTCCCCTTCTTCTTGCCTTATTTGTTCATCTTACTGCCTTAGAACTAGATTATAGCTTGAGATCTTAAAAGAATCCTTTGTTGGCTAGAGCTTGGCCTAGAGCCAAAATCCACTATTAACACTCGTAAAACTTGGTCAAATCCTTTAATGGCGACTTATATAAACTCTTGTAGAGTTTTCCATCTTTGCAGAGTCCCACGAAGATTGTTGCCAAAATGGTTTCTTTAGACAGATTCTCCACTGAATTGACCTCAAGCCTAAACCTGGCAATGTAGTCCTTCAATGACTCATGTTTCATTGGAAAATCATAGCAAGGTGATAGGGGGCATAAGTTGCCTCTTCAACACCTAGTATTGACTGATAAACTTCCACTGGCACTCCTCCCAACTGCATATTGAGTGAGTTGGAAGGCTTCTAAGCTAGGCTTAGGGTACACCTCCTAATATGATAGGGAAAACTCAGCACTTAACCAAAGAATCAATTGTTTGTAAATCCATCTGGATGTTGAATATGTCTAGATGGTCATAAGGATCAGTATCTCCGTTATATAGTGGAATTGCAAGGACCTTGAGTTTGAAAAGGAGGGTTAAGTCTCAATTTCTCTCAAGAATGGCGACCTATCTTCTTGACGAGCTTGATCATTCAGAGCTCGCAAACGTTCCTCCAATCGATTCATTTTTTGATACAATTCTTTTAGCAATGGGTTTCGTACCCCAGATCACTAACTGAAAGACTACTGATCTCTTTGACCCTCCTAGCTGTAAGGTTAGCGACTTGAGGTTTGCTATCACAAGCAGTGACCTGAAGACTAATTGGCTCTACTCAAACATCTAGCTCACTGTTGCCAAGGAACATTCCCAGGTATAATAGCTTCATTCTGTCTCTGCGAACCTTATGCTTGCACTTGTGCTAGTGCAGTGACTGCTTTAGTTAGCTCTTCCATTATATTTTTTAGCTTGTCCTGACGTTGAGGCCAGGTTTGCATTTCATCTACCTTAGGGATAGCAATGGCAGGTTGACGATGAGCCGACGGGGGAAAACCATTGGTAGCTTGAGGAGTAGAAAAGCTTGCCGTATGACCTTCAAGCTGGTTAATGACAGCATCCGACTTCTTGATAACCTTTCCTTTTGCCATTTCAGTTGAACAAAATTAACTGGAGAAACAAAGAAACAACTAGAGAATAGAAGGGTCTTGCTGGGCATGCCAAAATATTAATGATGGATTTTAGTTAGACCCAAATCCGGCCAATGGAAGGGGTTCTTTTAGGACCTAAGCTATTTTTTGGTTATTTGGGGAAGTGAACGATGAGAGACGGTGGGAGAAGGAAGAAGGAGAAGGAGTGAAACGTAGGAATTTAACATGGTTTGGCTAAATCCATGTGGCACTGGACCTTACGTTCATGGAGATATTTTTATTAATCTGAAAAGGTTTTTACAGAGCTTTGGTTATGGTTACCAGTAGAGTTTCTGCTAGTATTCTCTCATTCTCTTCTGCAATAGTACCAGCCCCCCATTTATAGAAGTATGGAGGGATACAAATAAAATTAAATAAACTATACATCTATTATATCAAACATTAAATGAACAAGACTGCCTAGAGCACTGTAAATTGGCTTCTGCAGATTGCTTTTTGCATGTGGGGCCTGATGGTTATATTTTACAAAATGACAGTGCAAGTTACCTAGTGACCTTATGCTCGACCTTAACGGGCTTCAAGCTGGGTAAGACTTCGTCCTGGCAAGCTGGAGCTTGCATGTTAAGGTTGCTATTGGTTCGCAACCTCGAGCTCATTCACCTAGAGAGCTCGGATCTTTAGCGAGCTGAGGCTCCTTGCATAGTGACCTCATGGTCTGGAGAACTCGTTCCTTTTGTTGGACTTGGGCTTCGGCTAGCCCACTTCATAGTGTCAAATTCTCACTACAACAATTATATATCATTTCAAGTCTTAAATGTGCTGTTGGAGTAGAAATATCAAAGAAAAATAAATTTGAAAAAATATTCAAAAGTGGTTTATGTCTTCTTGTGATTGAATAAAATAACAAGCTCTAAATAAAAAATCATGAAGCCTACCTAACTGATTCTATTTCATTCCCTAAAATGAATGCAATAACAAGTAAAAGGTTTAGGTGTTGAAGAGACCATTGTTATAATTACGGTCGAGGAAGAAGCCTAACTAATTATTGTAATCATATAAGTTATAAATAATTATAAGATTACTTCTCACCACTAGAAATGAGAAAATAATGAAGAGAAAGGATAATATAATTAGCACTCAAAAGGTTCAAAAAATATATGTTACTAATATGGTATGAAAAGGTATTAGTCTTATACCTGTCGTACGTCCAAAATCTTATAGAACTTTATCAAAACTTACTCAAAGGAAAAGAAAAACTATTTAGACAAATTTTATTTATGAGAATAATGCCTTTAGCCATGATCTTTATAAAGTAACATATAGATATGATAGATTTCTATAAACATCCTAAAGGAAGAATTGATCATTTGATTAGTGATGGCAATGTCCAAAAATAAAGATTATTTCATTTTATTTGAAAATATGGACACTCACCGATTTTTAGTTAGATAAAAAAATCAATATTGAAGATTTGTATCTCGTGGATAGTGCAACAATGCACACTTTTCATGCAATACAATATCCAATAGTACAAAATTAATTAACAGCTCCAAAAACACTAATATAATTTTACAAGAAGAAACAAAAATAGTTATCAATGATGCATCGTTATCAGTTGAGTCTCGAAGAAATTTGTTAAGTTTTAGAGATATATTATGGAATAAACACCACATTGGGATAGTAAATGAAAAAGATATTGAATATCTTTATATTATAGTTGTTATCTCAAGTAAGAAATTTGTGTTGGAAAAATTATCATCCATGTACTACAAATATATATAAATCTAATCTGAATACATGTTATAATGAACCAGAAGTTCATTGATTAAAATATTTTCACTATTTGGTATGATCAATAATAATGATGCGAAAAATCATTGAAAATTTACATCATTATCCATTAAAGAACCTGAAGATTCTTTAAACTAATAAATTTTCATGTGTTTCTTATTTTCAAAAAAAATTAATTCAAAGGTTATCACTAGCTAAAGTTGGACTAGGTCTCCAGTATTTTTGGAATGAATACAAGTTGACATATGTGAACCTATTTATCTACCATGTGGAACATTTAGATATTTTAAGATTTTAATTGATGCTTCAATAAAATGGCCACATATGCATTTGTTGTTGTTGATATCAAATTTTGGTTAGTATGGAGAGTCCCGAAATCCAGCCAATGAGAGGAGTTCAGGACCCAATGCTGCTTCCAAAGTGCAGAAGGAGATGGACTGAGAGGAAGAAGGAAAGGAAGGCACGATATTTTTAACGTGGTTCGGCCAAATTCGGGCGGCACCAGACCCTACGTTCATGACGGAGATTTTATTAATGTATTGAGAAATGATTTTGGCAGAGTTTTTGCTTACAGAGTTGTTGGCCTCCTCCTCTTCTAACAATGCAATCCTATTTATAGAGGAAGGAAGAGTTACATATATTAATTACAAGTTACAGTTGTGTTACATCAAGATATAAGTAGAAAAGACAGTAAAAGACTACAACTCAGCTATTACAAAACGTAGGCTGCAGGGTGGGTCCCCTTGGTCAGCTGTAGACTTGTGTTTGTCTGCACCTATCATATGGCGCTGCTTTACCATTCGAGGTGCTTGGTGTCCCGAGTAGAGGTTCCTATCTTAGGGTCGTCAAGGGAACCGCTATAGTGGGGTATCAAATTTGAGCAGGGTAGTCAGCTGCTTGTCGAGCTAGCTTTATGATTACCTCGCTACATTACTGTCTTGTGACGAGTAAGGCGAGGCTTGCTTTGCGAGATGGTATCGAGACGAATTCGCTTGTGCCATTTTCTGATGGAGGGTGAAGCGAAGCTTGCTGGGCGCCTTTGGCGAGGCGAGGGACTTGACCCTTGTCGTGCTCGGGGGCTAGTTCTTCCGAAGTCACTTTTTACCCATAACAGTTGTCAACTCGTAACCTAGTATTGGTGAGATTACTTACTTAAATAATTTGACTTTGACCATAATTTTTTGGTTGTGCAATTAAGATAATAAGTGTTGATAATGCTAATGAATTTACATAAAAACCTTTAATAATTTTTATATAGCAATTGGAATAATTGTTGAACATCTTGAATTATATTAATACAAAAAATGATTTAGCTAAAATAATTTATTTTAATGTTCCAAATTATTAGCTATATCATTGTTTAAGAAAGCAAGACTCCTTATATCTTAAAGGACTTGCAAACCTCACATGTTTCAGGACTTGTATGCATCAAGTTAACAAATTTTCATTAAATCCCCTTCATAATTGGCTTTGGTCAGAGCTATCTTTTTTTGTATATGTCTAGAAAATTTAAATGTACGATATATGTTTTTATTACTCCACCATAATGCATAAAGATAGGCTTTCATAGGAGTCTAAGAATATAAGTGTGGGGATGAATTTTATATTTCTACTATCAGGGGAGAAAATATGCAGCTTTAAGAATAATACAATTATTTTGATCCTCATGCAAAGTAAAATGAACCTGAAATTCAAAAGATGATTGATTTACAAATGATAGCAAATCAATTATCAATTATAGTACCAATCTAAAGAGAAAATAAATGTTATATATTAGTTGCAAATGCTCTAATCCAAATAGATGTGATAGTTGGACAATCCATTTATTATATAGAAAATAAGTATAGCACATGCCAGAAGCATCATAAAACTATTGGTTCTATATACAAAAATCCTTAAAAGAGAAGAAACAAATAAACAAAATAACCTTATTGAAGAGTCAAATATTCCTGAAGAGATTTGAGACATAACTAGTGATATACTTCTAGAAGAAGTTTAGGCACCCAAAATTTATGGAAATAAAGATATCTCAATTAATTGTATCTTTAATATGAAATATGGAACGAAAAGGGAAATAGTTGTTGACAACATCTTTCATACAATATAGCGCTCAATGTTACTGAAGATAGTGTGGATCTTTAATTCATATTTAGAAGAATAATGATATATGACTATTGGCTATATATAGAGAAAAGACATAAAATTTAAATTTACTTGTAAAGTAAAGAAACATCCTGAAGGCATTAAGCCAATAAAATATCGAGAAGGTGTGAAGTTAATAAGGTACAACAAATGTATAATTGTGCCAAGGAAATGAGAAAATAGAAGTTGTAAATATAAAACAAGATTTATAGCACAAATACTTTTACAAAGACTGTCATTAGCTATGAGAACTATATATTTGCATGTGGTGGATACAATTTTGTTGGCAATATATACATAATTGATATGCATCTAATAAAGTTAGTTACATATGTGATATTCAGCAATGATATTATATGAAAATGCTTGAAGGATTTAAAATGCTTGAAGCATGCAATTTAAATTCTCGAGAAATTTATTTAATTAAATTATAAAGACTAATGAAGACAAATGACACTACACTCATCTTAGTGAATATTTGTTAAAAAGATATAAAAATAATCCTATCTACCTTTATGTTTTTATAAAGAAATCTGAATCTGAGTTTGCTATAATTGCAGTATATATTAATGATTTAAACAATATTAGAACTTATGAAGAGTTTCTAAAGGCAGTTGAGTATTTGAAAAAGTAGTTTAAAATGAAAAATCTTGGAAATACAAAGTCTTGTCTTGGCCTATAGATTGAGCATTTAAATGATAGAATATTTGTTTATCAATAAAATTGCATCAGAAAGGTCTTAAAATAATTTTACATGGATAAATCACATCCATTGAGTACTCCAATGGTTTTTCAATCACTTGATACTGCTAAGGATTCTTTTCGGCCTCTTGATAATAATGAAGAACTTATTGGTTCTAAAGTACTGTATCTTAGTGCAATTGACACACTAATTATCTTGCTAATAATATAGGTCTTGATGTAGCATTTTTGATAAGTCTATTAACAAGATATAAGTTATCTCCAGTCAAAAGGCATTAGAATATAATTAAACATATATTTCATTATTTTCAAGGAACAAATGATATGAAACTATTTTATTCATATGAGTTTATATCAGAATTAATCAATTATGCAGATTTAAGATTTTTATACAATCATACAAGGCTCAAATTCAAATTGGCTATTTATTTGCATATGATGGTACAATTATATCTTGACATTCAATGAAACAAACTATAGCTACTACTTCTTCAAATCATATAGAAATAATAGTAATTCATGAGGGAAGTTTAGAATGTATTTGACTAAGTTCAATGGCTTAACATATTTGATAGATGTATGATTTGGATTCCAATAAAAAGATTCCAATAAGATTGTATAAAGATAATGCTTCCTGTGTTGCTCAATTGAAAGGAGGATACATCAAAGGAGATGGAACAAAGCACGTGTCACCAAAAACTATTTTTCATTCATGATCTTCAAAAGAATGATTGATGTTCAACAAATCTGTTCAAGTGATAATCTAATAGATGTATTCTCAAAGGCACTTCCTACATCAACATTTGAGAAGTTGATTCATAAGATTGGATTATGTTGACTTTGACATCTTAAGTAACATTTCCAACAAGGAGAGTTAAACTTATACCACACTCTTTTTTCCTTGACAATTTTTTTCTACTACGTTTTTATTGGCAAGGTTTTTAATGACGTAGATTATTTACTGAAAGAATGATGTACTATTTTCCCTTCACTGGGATTTTTTTCCCATTGGATTTTTACCTAGTGAAGGTTTAAATAGGGCATATTCTTTATAAATTAGACATCTAAAGGGGTGTTATAAATATTATATGGGTATCCATCATATCCCTTTGATTTATCTATTGGCCGATTGAGTTTATCTTTGATTCTCTCTTGGATCTTGGAGCCCTATATATAAATGATTGTAATAAGGATCTACACCATTATGAATAAGAGAAAAACTCCCTTCATATTATTCTAATTCTTTTTATTTATCTCTCTAATATTCTTATTTACTTTTATAACACTTATAATCTTCTTTAAACAAAAATGAACTCAAAATTATAAAATGCATTTAAATAGGAGAGCAAACTAATTGGGTATTTTGGACCAATGAAAAATCTTCTATTAAAGCTTGTGGGTTGCCATGACATCTTACAAACAGTCAAAAAATGGCAATGACAAAGAGCAAATTATGATAGCAAAATCTGAATTATAATATTTACATTAATGTCAAAATATATTACTTTTTTAGGCCCATTTATGTGATAATTAAGTTTGGGCTTCTAATGACACTTAGGTCCCATGTGCTAAAGTTGATGTGAGCCTTAGTATTATTAGGTTTCTACTATGATGGGTGGTTTGAATCTAGTGTGTTTTTTTTATTATTTTTGATAATAGTGAGGCAAGTCCTTAATCTTTGACCTAGTATGTTCTATTGCTATTCCATCTAGTAATAATCACCCCTCCACCCGTTTGGTGGCTAGGTCTAAGAGATAGAGATTTTGTGTAAGAGAACTTGCCAAAGTCAAAAGAGAATCTGCTGCAAAAGGAGATTATCCACCCTGTTGAAATTGATCATTCTGAAGGTTAAGAGAGTGATTATCTGAGAAAATCAGCCAAAGATTGTAACAATGAATTTGTAAGGAAATTCAACTAACTCATTTTAATCTCCTTTACAAAAATTAATTTGCCCCAATGATATATTCGTTTTAAATAACCGCAAGCACACAGCGTAGTTATAGCTAGTACCGACGAATATGGGTCGATCCCACAGGGAAGCTATTTTAATTACCAGAATCTTTACAACTCAACTATCCAAGTCAATAATAAAGAAATAAAAGAAATAGATAAAGAGAAACAAAAGAAAGAAAGAAGAACAGAAAATAAATGAAGAGATTACTTAAA
>JANHAO010000765.1:0-37887 GCA_026873985.1 Saraca asoca | reverse complement strand
AATCAACTTGGTCTTTTCACATCTTCTTCCTCAGCTTCTTCTTGATCCAAGTGTGCTTCATTCTTCAGCTTTTTACCTTCCTTTTTAAGCCTCTTTTACTAACCTAAAAGACAAATGTAGACTACAGCAGTACCAAGAACAAATTAGCTGAACTAAGACAAAAGTACAGTAAAAACCACAAATTAACAACCAATTAAGAGATAATAATTAACATATTTATAGGCATTTTTCTCGCTTATCAGACATCAGGTCACTAAATACAAAGCTAAGGTTATCGGTTAACATAGATCAAAGCAGCAACCTTAGATCGTGAGAACAAGGCCTAGCTTATAGCTCGCAGAATGCATCCCTAACTGTCAATTTAGGAAGATCCATTTAGTTTCCTATTTTAATAGGAGTCTATTATAACCATCAATCTTTATCCATTATGTAATCCTAATCAAGTCATGATACTTATTGGTATTTGAATTACATTCAAACTGTAACACCTTAAACATTATAAATAGGGGTTAAAATCATTGTACAAGGGATATACAATAGATACACAATCAATCATTAGATACAAAAATACTCAGCAAAAAGTAATAAAAGCCATGGATGTAGGGGTTAAATTAACTTTAGTTGAACCATGTTAAAAACTTTTAGTGTTTCCTTATTTTTCTTTTCTCTTTTTTTCTCTTTTCACATTCAATTTGTAGTATGGGGTTATGAACTTGCGTTGACTAGATTCAACCATCAACAAATGAATTAATTAAAATACTTGGAAACATTTTTATATAAAATAAAATATTCTGAGATTGCTATTTCTCTTTGTCGAAAATCTGCAATATTGTTACAACTATGATTATGTATGACATTTCACTTAAATGAATTCTTTGGTTTGTGTGTATGTTGTACTATGTTTTCAAAACATGATTTGAATGTTTACCCTACAAATTATTGTTGGAAAAGCAAACAAAATGCAAATTGCTCCTTATAGTTCTGACATTGATAGCTTGTAGAAAGTCTGTATAATTTTGATCCAGGTAGTTGCTTTTTACCATTTGTCATATCATGTTAAGATGGAAGATCACATTTCACATGTGGATAATTAGAAAGAGTAACCAAGCTAAGCTATCTTATAGCTCAGTAAAAATGACAAACCTGGAAGACATCAGAAGTATTTGAAAGAACAATCTAAAAGTTCTGAACTTGACAGAGACTTTTCTATTGAAAATTCAGAAATCAAATGAAAGAAAAATCAACATAAGCTAGCTAACCATACAATAATGATGACAACTCATCAAAAATCCAAATTTCAATTAAAAGAGCAAGCTGCTCAAAGTCCAATGCATCTATTGAGAGTGATAAGTTCCTGGACATTCTGAAAGAGCAAGCAATATTCTTGGGATTTAAGATGCTCTCTAGTGCCTAACTCATCTATAAAGTAGAGATGGACTTTACTTCAAATCACACAAGCAAATCTCCTTTCCTCTTTAAGAAGGCTTTTCTTTCTAGATATAAATTCTCTTATATTTTTTAAGTTTTTCTCTTGCATATCTACACTTTAAGAGTTTGAGAAATATTATAGTCTCTTTGAGACAAATCTTCTTTGAGTTTTGTAAAAGATTCACTAGCTAGAGACTAAGTGTGAGTGATACACTTGTAGAAACCTCATAGCTTGGAATTTTGCCTTGGTATAAGGCTTGAAAAATGTCAAGTTAAGAGATTGGATAGCTTGGTCCTTGAAAGGTCAAGTGGGAAAGATTATAAGCACTTTAAAAAGAAAAAGTGTTAGTGGATAACCTTCAAGAGTGAATTTGACCTTGATAAAGGAGAAAACTTAAAGAGACAATTTTCTTTTTGAACTATTGAATCTCTATACATCTGTGCTATCATTCTCTTTCCTTACTCTTTTAATTTCATGCACTTTAACTTTCTTATCTTTTTTTATATTTACTTGATCTTTCATATATATTATTAGTTCATCTTTTTGGGGGATAGTTTTTTAAATATAAACTTGCCAATTACTTTTTATACACCAATTCACCTTTCTTGGTGATTTTGTCCTTCTGATTAGCTTTAGAGCTTGGTCTCTAATGTTAAAGTTTAATTGCTTTTAAGAAAAGATCTTGTAAGGACAAGATGGACAACTTTGGATCATCACATGGACAAGAAGAACATTCCACATCTAGACCACCATTATTTGATGGAACCAATTATGATTATTGAAAAATTTGAATAATGAAATTCTTTGAAGTAATAGATGATGATTATGGTTGTCGAGATCAACAAAGATAATATTGAACTACCTGAGCTTATATAGTGGTAAGTTTAGATTGAACCACAATGATTAGTGATTAATTTTAGTGTATTAATAGTAGAAAATTATGATTTTGGTCATTAGCTAATTAGAAATAGAAATTAAGCAAATATTAATAACAAAAGCAAATAGAATTAAAGGAAAAGGGGAATTCTATAGAGAAAAGCTTCATTTCAAAGAACTCTTACAATCAATTCTGTGACTGATCATTGACACAAATATTTCATTCCCTATTTGACCACTTAGCCAAGAATCTAATTAAGCCCAACATCTAATCAATCCTTGCTAATTTCTTTCTTAATTGGCCAACTAAGCTTAGCACTTGATTAACCCTTATTGTTGAATTGATTAAAGTGCAACACCTCAATCAATTCACCTATAGCATTAAGATCTAAAAAATATGAAGACCAATTAATCAATTTACCCCATAAGCAAATCCATTAATTAACCCCAATTCTCAAGGATAATTGAGTGCATAATTAAAAACCTTATTGCTACCAAAGCCAAACAGCCATAAATAATAACATTGTCTATAGAAATTCAACTAGCAGTAAATCACAATGAATAATTAATTAATTGGCCATCTTGATTAATCATTCAAAGAAATTATTACCATTAAATAGAGAATCAAGAGATTCAAATTGGGAACAAATTAACAGTAAAACCAAGCCTCGTAATCAGTAAGAGAATTGATGCAAAATTTCCCTTACATTGAAATAAAAGTTTATATACACGTTAATGTAAAAATAAAAGAGAAAAGAAAACCTAAAAAAGGTTAGTGTTCTTGCCTAGCAAAGCTCCTCCTCTTCACAAAAGTAAAGAAAAATGAAATTAATATAAAGAATGAAATACAATTAGGCTCAGTTGAGATTTATAAGAGCTCACTATACTAAGTCAACTTAGGCTGCTGATTATGGCTGGAATAAGGCATAATTGGATGTGGATCTTCTCATATGAATTGTAAGTCCATAACATAGCTTTCTAATAGCCTTGACCTTACCTAAAAATTCAATTCTTAGCTTAACTTGTGGGCCAAAAATTGAGATAGTCTTTTATAGTAGTCCAACCCATTATAAAATTTGACAATTAGATCCATAGCCTTGAAACTCATTGAAAATGGTGTAGTCTCAACTCAAGCTCTTCATGAAAGTTGTGGGTTTCCACTGAAATGAGGGATGGAGCTTCATTTATGATCAAAATACCGAAGTTGGTTCTATGTCAGTAGGACAACACTTTGTTTCAGATTCTAGGCCTAATTTAACCTCCAAAACAACTAAACTAGGCCTTGGACTCTTCATAACATTTTTAGAGCTTTCTCTTAGCTTTCTAAAGACATAAGAATTGTCCAAAATTCAAGATACACCTAAAAATCTGAAATAGTACCAAATTACTTAATTAATCCAATTAAGCATAAAAACTGACAAAACAATAAAACCAATTACAAGTATCTAATTAAGTACATAAACATGACAGAAGACTAAGTATGAAAGGAAAATAAGATATCTATAAATTGTGTTCATCAGATGACATGTGGGGGCTTATTGAATAAGGGCCTACCATCCTGAGGAAGGAAGAAGGAAGATAGCAAGTGCCAAAATTAAAGAGCGAGTAGAGTGAAGCTAAAAAGAAAAAGAGCAATCTCTATGCCAAAGCCAAAAAATGCTATCATATGTGCTGCTGCACTAAAAGAATTTAAGAAAATCTCAAAGTGCATCACAACCAAAGGCATTTGGGATAAGCTTCAAATCATCTTCAAAGGAACAAAATAAGTAAGGCAAACTTGCATTAACATGTTAATGGAAAAGTATGAACTTTTTCGAATGAAGGAAGGTGAAAGAATCAAACCTATGTTCAAAAGACTTTCTGCCATCATAAATGATCTCTATGCTCTTGGAAGAATCATTTTCATACTAGATTTGATCATAAAGATCCTTAGAAGTCTTCCAAAGACATGGAAATCCAAGTGTGATACTATTCAATAAGGTAATAATCTTGAAACCCTTTCATATGATAAGCTAAAAGGCAAGCTTTTGGCATATGAAAAGACTTATATGAAAAATACAAATGATAGAAGAAAAATAAACACTACTCTTAAAGGTTCTACTTCAAATCAAGAAAATATAGAAGAAGATGATGAAGTAGAAGAAATTAAAAATGAAAATGAGGAAATGGCATATGTTGTAAAAAGATTTATGAATATGTACAAAAGAAAAAGCCAAGGTAGAAAAAAACTATTCATAAGAAAAAAAATTAGTAAGAAAAGAGCAAGCAAGAAAAGAAATGACCAATCAGGTACTAACTTGCTTTGAATGTAAGAAACCTAATCACATCAAGATAGATTGCTCGAATCTCAAAAAGAAGTTCTAAAGGAGGCCACCAAAGAAGAAAGCAATGCTAGCTACTTGGGATGATGAATCTATCTCCTACAATGAAGAAATATAGGATGAAGGAGAAGATGAAGCAACAAAACTTTGCTTCATGGCCAAAAAGCACATCGAGGTAATGAATCTTGTCACTCTTATTCCTTATAATAAGTTACAAAAAGCTTTTAAAAGTTTGATGGATGATACCATAAAGTCATGTCAAGATATCTTTTCATTATTGAATAAAAATCTTCCTTAGAAAATGAACTTGAATCCTTAAAAAAGAAAAGCCAAGCTTTGAAAAAAGATGTTGAATTATTGAAAAATGAAAATGATCTTTTAAAAAAAGAAAATGAAATTTTTGAAGAAATGAATGTTTTTTTTCTCAAAATGAACTTATGAATTAAAATGCTTTTTTATCAACTAAAATTATCTTAGTGAAAAGGGGAAAAGAGAGCTTGGAAAAAGAAAACCTTGTTTTTAAAAAATAAGCTGGTTGCTCATTCCATGGAAAGTGAAAGTTATCATTTGAAGGAAGCAGGATTAGTTGCTCATTCCTTAGTGAATGAAAACAAATCCTTCAAAGAAAAAGGACCAATTGATCATTCCTTAGATAATGAAAACCAATTTCTAAAATGAAAAATAAAATCCTTGAAAAGGATCTTTCTTGGTTTGTAAAAGGGAAGAGAAAATTGAATGCTTTTTGGGAACTCAAAAATGATCCTTTGACAAAGGGGGAGTTAGATTTGTACAAGGAAAAGATAAGAAATATCAAGAAAATTTCTTGTAAAAGCAACTCAAAATTCCATTCCTTCTTCAAAATGTAACTATTGTGGGAAAAGATGGACATATATCTTAATCTTGTATGCATAAGAAAAGATTGCATGATCAAAATTCAAAAGGTTAGATATCAAGAAGTCAAAATCCAAAAAAGCAAAAGACTAACCCAAAAAGACCCAAAATGATTTACATACCTAAGATAAAATAGTTTTCATCTTTGCAGGTTTGACTCAAAAGTAGCGTTAGAAAGGATTATTGGTTCCTTGATACTTGTTGCTCAAAGCATATGATAGGAGATACAAACAAGTTCATCTCTTTTAGACCAATTCAAGGAGTTAAAGTGGTTCATGGTGATGACATAAGACACAAGATTGTAGAAGTTAGTAAAATTGGTCTTAATTCTTCATCTCACATCAATAGTGTTAGAATGGTGGAAAGACTCAAACATAATCTCTTGAGCATTAGTCAACTTTGTGACAAAGGCTATAAAGTTGTATTCAATCCTTTCATTGTTATGTAAAAAGCATCTCTAATAACAAAATATCTTTTATGGACCCAAGAATGGATAACATTTATGTCGTTTCCTTAGAGGATATTTCTTCAAGGGAAGCAAAATGATTTGTTTCAACAAATGATCAAAGTCGGCTTTGGAGTAGAAGGCTTGGACATGTAAATATGAATCTTATTTCAAAAATGAATGTGTAATGCTTGTCAACAAGGGCAACAAGTATAATCATCTTGTCAACTTGAAAATATTGTTTCCACTTCAAGACCCTTGAAGTTGTTGCATATGGATCTTTTTGATCGAAGTTTTGTTGGCAAAAGATATGGTCTTGCTATTGTTGAAGATTTCTCAAGATATACTTGGATACTCTTTCTAGCTCATAAAGATGAGAATTTTAATGCATTTGAAAAGTTTTACAAAAAAATTCAAAATGAAAAAGGTGTGTGCATATCAAGCATTAGAAGCAATCATGGTGGAGAATTTCAAAATCACCTTTTTTGAAACTTTTTATGAAGAAAATGGGATTAACCATAATTTTTCATATCTTAGAATTCCCAACAAAATGGGTAATGGAAAGGAAAAAATGAGTTTTGGAATGAAAGACAACCCAATAATGGTCACTTTCATGCTTTTGGTTGTAAATGTAATATCTTGAACAATAGGAAAGGCCATCTAGAAAATTTTGATTCAAAATCAAATCAAGGGATCTTTTTAGGATATTCAATCACTAGTAAAGCTTATAGAGTTTATAATAAAAAAAACTTTAGTAATAGAAGAATCCATGCATATTATGTTTGATGAAACAAATGATTAACTTTGAGTAAACCATTGGATGTTGATGACTTCATGAAAAATAGAGATTCATCAATTGCTTGAAAAGAGCAACCACAACATAAAGATCCAAAAAGCTAAAATTAACTCTTATGAGAAAGATGGATCAAAAAAGCAAGAGGATCGAAATGAGCAACCTGAAGAGGAAATTAGAAGGTCACAGAACTACACTCTTCTTAGAGAATGGAGACAAAAACCAAATTATCCAATGGGGAACATTATTGGTGATCCTTCTCAAGGAGTTCAAACAAGATCCTTAAGAAAAATCAATCTAGACCATCTTTCTCTGATCTTTCTTGTTGAATCAAAGAACATCAATGAAGCATTGCTTGAAGAGAGCTAAATCTATACCATGCAAGAAGAAGTTAATCAATTTGAAAAGAATGAAGTATGGAACCTTGTGCTAGAGCCCCTCAATCATCCAATCATTAGCATAAAATAGGTTTTTCATAAAAAACTTGATGAATCCAGAAATATGGTGAGAAACAAAACAATATTAGTAGCATAAGGATACAATGAGCAAGAAGGTATTGACTTTGAAGAAACTTATACTCTTTTGCTAGATTAGAATCCATTAGAACGCTACTTGATTTTGCATCATTTCAAAATTTCAAACTTTATCAAATGGATGTCAAAAGTATTTTCTTGAATGGTTTCTTAAATGAGAAAGTTTATGTCAAGCAACCTCTTGGATTTGAAAATGTTGAAAAACTCAATCATGTTTTCAAACTCACAAAAGCTTTATATGGTCTTAAACAAGCTCCTAAAGCTTGGTATAAGAGACTTAGCAAATTTCTTATTGAAAGTAGTTTCACAAGAGGGAAAGTGGACATCACTCTTATCATAAAAAACATCAAGCATGATATTTTGATTGTTCAAGTATATATTGATGATATTATATTTGGATCTACTAATGAACTCTTGCACAAAGAATTTTTAAATCTCATGAAAAGAAAGTTTAAAATGAGCATGATGGGAGAGCTTACATTCTTTCTTGGACTTCAAGTGAAACAAACCAAATATGATATTTTTATTAACCAAACTATGTAAACTAAAGATCTCCTAAAAAGATTTGGAATAGGAAGTGCAAAGAACCTTAGCACTCCTATAAGCCCCTCCATTAAACTTGATAAAGATAAAAATGGTAAATCAATAGATGAGAAGCGATAGAGAAGTATAATTGGATCTCTTCTTTATTTAACTACTAGTAGACCAAATATTTAGTGTTTGCTTATGTGAAAGGGATCAATTTAATCCCAAAGAATCACACATTGTGGCTGTGAGAAGAATCTTTAGATACTTACTTGGTACAAAAGATCTTAGTTTATGGTATCCCAGAAATGAATGTTTTGATTGTATTGGATACTCTGATTCTAACTTTGTTGGATGTAAGCTAGACAAGAAAAGTATTAGTGGAGCAAGTCACTTCCTTGGCCAATGCCTTGTTTCTTGGCAAAGCAAAAAGCAAGTTTCAATTGCTCTTTCGACAAGTCAAGCTGAGTATATGTTAGTTGAAAGTTGCTATACACAAGTATTGTGGATGAAGCAATAACTTGGAGATTATGGTTTGACTTTTGATCACATCCATATACTTTATGAAGATACTAATGCTATGACTTTAGCCAAAAATCTTATTTCACTCTAAAACTAGACATATTGAGATTGAACACCATTTCATTCAAGATCTTATTCCTAGAAGGGATATGGAGCTTAATTTTGTAAATTTTGAAAATCAAATAGGTGATATTTTTACAAAACCCCTAAATGAAGAACATTTTTTCTTCATTAGAATTGAGCTTGGGATGATTGATATTAGTTAAATTGGTTTAAAATTGCTTGGATAAGATTTATTGAATTATTTAATTGTGATTTATTTGCTTTCATTATTATTTTTTTTTGTCATTTGATAGTATTTTATTCATCTTTATTATTTTAGTCATTGCACAATCTTAGTGCATTCTTTATAAAATAAAATTATTTTATATTTTGTCACATTTATACTTGCGTTGTACTAAAAATATCTGGAAAAGGCAAAAATCCAGTTTATCCCTCAAAATTTGGAATATTGTTGCTCGACCCAATATAGAAAAAAAATTGTATTTTACTCACACAATTACCAATATTGCTAAATAATTGTACCTATCTTTTCTTATTTTGTCTTTTTCTTCATGTTAGCCTATCTCTACCTGTTGATAACTTCTCTTTCAAAAGCCACCCCTATCACTTCTCTTTTTCTCTAAAAAAGAAAACCAATCCTTTTTTTAGTCATATACTTTTAGAATTCCTTTTTATGTTTTATTTTACTAAAAGACAAAAACCATCTTTCTTCTATTTCTCTTTTTAGTGTTGTAGTTTTTAAATTTTCATAAAACTAAAAAAATCCTCTTTCTCTTTTTCACAAATAGCCTCATTGGCACATTGCACCACTGCTACACTCTCACCGGCACCCAAGCACACAAAGCTTAAGATAAGCTTTCTTCCCTATTCTTTCACATTTTGAGTAGAGTTTTGTCTTTCATTTTTTCTAATTTCTACTCTTTTCTTTCCAAGTACATCAAACCCATTTTAGACTTTCACTTTGCAAGCTTTTAAATTTGTGAATTCCAAAACCTAGCCCAAAAATCAAGGCTTTGATTCCTTTTCTTTTAGCAAATTTGCTTAATTTCCTTTTTCACTCTTCTTTTTCTCTTAAACAAACTCTTTCCTTCTATTTTTCTAATTATTCTTCTCTTCTCTTTAAGAAGAAACCAAACTTCCCATGTTTTTCCTTTTCATCCAAAACTCATTTTCTCTTCTTTGTTTTTCATCTCAAATGGCTTCCCTATCTTGTCCAATCAAATTCCTAAACATTTTCTTCAAAAGTCCTCTAGCCACACACCAATACCTCCCTACTTTTGCTACCAAAAAATGAGTAACTCCTAGGAGAGTTGATTTACAATAATTAGAAAAAGAAAATGTGGTGTTTGTAGAATAGATAAGAGATTTGAAGTAAGGACCTTTGATTGAAATGAAAGAGTTGGTATATAAAGGTTACACAAAGTTTTTATATGCCAACTTGGATGTTGCAAGGTCAGACATTGAGTTGAAGGTTTATGTCAAAGCGAGAGAACATGACTCATTGTTGAAAGACTCAACAAAATTTTAGGCATTACAAATGAAGGAGAGTTGATAACTCCTAAGAAGTGTGATCTTAGAATATTTGGATACAATGTTGGGCAATGGACTTCACTAATTTTTAGAGGAAAAAGTAGGATAATAATCAAAGGTGAGATGCTTAACAAGGTTAGAAAGATATTTCTTTACACTATCATCCAAATTATCTTTCCAAAACATGGAGGTCTTAGCAATATTAGTGGGTTTTAGGCTATCTTATTATGGGCTATTGAAACTGGATTCAAAATAAACTTCAGGACATTTAATCATTCAACATATGGTACAAGAACTTAACAAGGTAGAGCTCATTTGCCAAATGGAATGGTTATTACTCAAACTTATAAGGCTCTTGGTGCTGACTTGTCTCATAAGAAAGGGAAAAAAATGTCTGATAGAAATGTGATGAATGCATCATGGACCCACACTCTATCTTATAAAGGCAGCAAGGTTAAAAACCCAAAAGATTCTAAAGTTATCATTGGTGTCAAGAGGAAATTGGAATAATCCCTTACTAGTAAAGAGCAAGGATCTAAGGCTGATATAGAGGAAGAAGTAAACTCTAACATTGAAAAAACTATCCATTAATTCCTTAACATCATCTGAGGAAGAAGAAATCCCCTTGGTTTAAAAGAGCAAGGGCATCTCAATTTGTGAGCAACCTATTCCTAAAATGTTTAGACATGTAGACCCTATAGTAAACTTAAAAGGGAAAAAGATTGCTTAACCTTTCTCAAAAAGAGTAACAATAAGCTAAGTTGAAGCAATATGCTAAAGAGCTCAGAAGAATCAAACTTGAGGATGCTTCCACTTCTAGAAGATTCAACAGATTAAGTGCTTTTATGGCACCAAAGATTGCTCTTGAACCTATAAGAAAATAACTTGACACAAAACCTATCTTCATCAAAGGTTTTGAGAATGAAGAAGAAGAAGCTATATTTGTGCAAACTATCCATGTGACTGCCCCAGAACTAAACCACCAAGCACATATTGAGGGTGGGAGCTAGCACTAACCTCTCTTAATGATTACTTCTTATAGCTTTTCCTTCTCTAACAAAAGCAACCATAACAAGTTTCAAGGATAAAGAGATGGATATTCTCAGCAAGCCTCAAATGCTTTAGTAATTGTTATCCACAAAGAGCTATCAGACTTGAACAAGTTCCTTAATGAGCTTACTAAACTTGTTAACACAAACATTGTTATGCTTGTTGCTTTTACTAAGAAAGAACAACCTGATACTCTTGTTGAAGAACCTACTGTAATCTTAAATCTATCACCTATCACTTCCACCAAAGCTTCTCGCTCAAGCAACTTCCATGAAGAAGTCATCTGCACCATAACTTCCCATACAACTTAGGTTCACCACTTACCAATTTTGTCCCCTCCTCTTATTATTGTAAATATGTTTGATTCATTCCATAAGTTACACAGCTTCTAACTTGCCTTTTGTTCCTATAAACCCCATTTGACCCACTAGAGCAATCCCTATAGACACCATTAATGAACACAATTTATAACATTTTATATCCCTTCTATGCTTAGTCATTTGTCATGTTTATATGTTTAATTGGATACTTGTGATTAGTTTCTTAGTTTGTTTAATTTTTAAGCTTAATTGGATTAATTTGGTAACTTGGCATTATTTTAGATTTTTTAGGTGTATCTTGAGTTTTGGACTTTAGTTTTAGGTGATTTCTATGTTTTTAAAAAGCAAAGAGGATACTCTACAAATTTCATAAGAGTCTAAAGCCAATTTCAATCATTTTGAAGGTTGAATTTAGCCTATAAGCCAAAATAGAGTATTAACCTACTAACCCAAAACTAGTCTCAATATTTTGACCATATTTGGAACTGCAAACCTAAACCTATTGGATATATAAGATCCACCCCTACAACTTTCATGTAGCTCTTATGGTCAAAACACACCGTTATGATTAGATTTCAAGGCTGTAAATCTAAGTGAAAAACTTTCTTATAAGGTTGAACTACTCTAGAAAATTGTTTGGGTTTTTAGCCCATAAATTGAGTCAGGAATCTAATTTTTGAGCAAAGTTAGGGTGTTTGGGTTACTAAGAAATATGGCCACAACTTCTAGGAAGAGATCCATGTTGGTCCCAAAAAATTAGAAATAAAATGATCTTGCCTTTATTGAAAAAATACTTTTTTGAATTTAGATTGGATTTTGATTTACAATATTTATCAAAAACATCTCTTGGATAATTAAGATAGTATTGGAGTCATTGATGTAATTAAGAGTTTAATGATAGATTGATCAATTAAAACTAGATTAGCAATTAAAACAAAATTGCAGTAATATCAAAATTACAATAGAATAGTAGAAAGGTAAAATGCAGAAAGAATAATCAAGAACACAGAATTTTTAAAGTGGTTCAACTTCAACAAAAACCACAGTTAAATCCTACATCCATTAGACAATCCTCAACAGGATGGTCACTTTTGTTAACAACAATATAAGATTTATCTATGCTCTTGGAAACCAATTTTACACAAGATTTGGTTGGGCTCTTGCTACCCTATAGATACAAAAATTCTTTTATCTCCTACAGACTATGATTAATCTCATAATCTAAAAATATTCCAAGAATTCTTTACAATCTTTAACTAGCTATAATTGACCTCATAACTAAAAAAGATGCAAAGGAAAGATCAACCTCTTCCTTGATATCTCTGATTTCTATCAACCTAGAAATCTCAAAACAAAAACAACCAGATTCCTATCAACCAAGAAATCTGAAATCAAGAAATAAGGTAAGAAATACAATACCATAATTTGAAATAATATCTCAAACATCTAATGTGAATTCTCTTCAATTTTGATTCAAGATCCTTTGAATTGATGAGATATAATGAGATAGTGATAAATCTAGTTCAACTTTGATAGTTCTATGATTTTTACACTTGAAGAAATGAGATGTTATGAAAAACTATTAAGTTTAAAATAAGATTGGAGGTATTTATAGTTATTATAACCAACATTTGAAAAATAACTAACTTTTTGTTTATGAATCAATTCAGAGTGGTTACCAAGTAATGAATCAATTTGTGAATTGATTCACCTATGAAGATCATAAAGAAATTCATGATTGAATTGATGTATGAATTGACTCATAGTATTATACAAACAGGTCTTGAATCAATTACCTAATTAATTCAGGAAAAATCCTAACCTTCAGTAAGAAATATTTTCAAAACTTTTCTTTATGAATCAATTGTTGAATTAATTCAAATACAATTTCATAAGATCTTTAGTATGAATCGTTCACATAGTGAAAAATAGTTTTTATAAAACTTGCACTTGTGAAAAATCATTTGAAAACATTTTTTGAAAAGCATCTTATTTTAGCTCACTTTAAGTGATTTATTTCTACTTTAATTTATCTATTTTAAGAAATTTGCTTGAATCAAATTTGATTATAATTCACTTACAAAAGATCCTAGAAAAATCAATAAAATTACTATGACTAATGTTGGATCTCTTGAATGTCACTTGATCTACTTTGAATTTGCAAAATTAACATATACTAAAAGCATATGGTTAGATCATAACATTAATTAAAATTATTTTTCAACATCAAAACTGAAGAAAACATAATACCAGGGCTAACAATCTCCCCCTTTTTAATGGTGACAAACAATTTTAGATAAGCATCAAAATATGAATATAATAAAAAATTTTCAAAATTTTGAATGAAGGCTTTCACTCTTTACTCCCCTTTAAGTTTTTATTCTCCTTTTAAGATTTTATCTAAAATCTCATCATTCTCCTCCTTTTGGCATATCAAAAAGTAATAATGCCTCATCAAAATGAAATAACAAGGTTTAAAATCCAAGCTATATAATAGGGGTAAAGGATTAAAGGATACAAGATAGTTCTTAACTCCATTTTGATATTTAATCTATCCTTGAAGTAATGATTCTACTTAATTTCAGATTTATTACATGAATCAATTTATTTTTCCATATATCAGTCTTTGAATCAATTCATATATCTAAACATTAGGTTTTGAATTGATTTTGGAATTGATTCAGGGAGTTGAATAGGAATTTTCATAAATTTTAGAACAGTTGCTGAAAGATTGAAAATTTGCTAAATTGGTCCATCAATCAATTTGTAGTATAAAATTTTGAGTTATGAATCAATTCGTGAATCGATCTAAAAACTCTCAAAAAACTTGGAAAAATTCAAATTGATTCAAGACTTGATTCAAAGAGTTTTTAAATCAATTTTTATACAGTTTTGTTCCAAAATTACTAATATATGATATATTTATCAGCAACAATTATTTCAACACCATTTTACCTCAATTCTCATACGGTGTACCTATAAAACAAACTTAAGGGAAAACTCTAATGTCTAAGTTAGCATTTACAATGTACAAAACATAATCAAGCATAAAAAATAAAGGTAAGAAAATATACTGAAGAAGGGGATTTTGACATTTCTTAGTCTTGTGGTAAGAGCAATTGTTGTCTAAAATCATGAGTTGCTTCTTTATCTCCCACAAGCTTGCAAAATAGAAACTATGCTTGCACTTGTGGTACCTAATGGATTTTGGGTTCATATTGGTTAGTCAACATAGAAAGATATCCTTTAGGTAATCACACTAGTTTCTCATTTGGTTTTAGCATGTAAGTCCCATTTCTATATGGACAATTTCTATTATGATGTCCTTTATGATTGCAATAAAACAAGTAATATAGTTGAATTTTCTATTTAACTTGAAAGTCGAAAATCCTTTCTTTGATCACTTCTTATTTTGTTGTCTATATCCTAAACCAGTTTGATTTTGTAGCATATCATCCAATCTCATTTTACTATTTGTAAAGCCTTGTAAAGCTTTAGTCAATGTGTCTATTTTCAATTTATAGATTTCACATTGATTACAAACTTTACTTTCATTCATCATTTTTTCAGCCAAGAGGTTTAAATCATGGTTTTCTTTCTTAATCATCTTAATTCTCTTAAGAAAACTTTCTTTCTCTTTGTTTGCATGCTTTAAGTCTTTCTTAGCTTTTACCAATGCATCATAGAGTTTAACTCACATATCAACCTTATCATTAATTTTTTCATCATCACTATTATCATTATTAGAATAAAAGAAGGATTCAAATACCTTTTTGTCCTTATCTTCGTAAGCCAAGAAGTAGAGAAGTGCTTCGTCCTCTACTTCTTCTTTTTCTTCAGAATCAGCTTGCTCATCATCCTAAATAGCTAGATTGCCTTTCTTATAGGATGTCTTCCTTTTCTTTTCTTTTTTCCTTTTCTAGCTATTTCTTCAAGTATACAGGGCAGTCTGATTTAAGGTGTCCTAGCTTCTTGCGTTCAGAGCCTGTTGACTCATATTCATTTTTATTCTAGTTTTTTCTTTGTTGATCAACTTTCATCTTTCCTTTATTTCTCTTTTCTTTAAGCAATCCTAGCTATTTCTTACTTAATAAGAGTATATCATCTTCTTCATCTCCACTTCCACTACCATCTGAATCTTCTTCATTAGATTCAATTGTCTTTGTAGCCTTAAGTGCCAAGGTTCTCTTCTTTTTGTTATCACCATTCTTTTTATATCTCTTCAACTCTAGCTCATACTCTTCTAAATTTCATAGAGCTCCTAAGTGGTTGGCATTCCCATCTTGACTGTTTCCTTAATGCCAGTCACCTTAGGTTGCCATTCTTCTATAAGAGACCTCAAAATTTAATGCACTAAATTTGCATTGTCAAAGGTTCTTCAAGCAACATCAGATGGTTAGTGATAGCAGTGAATCTTTGGATGAGATCCTTAATGGATTCACCTTCTTCCATTTTGAATATTTTATATTGAGATACTAAAACATGCACTTTAGATGCTTTAACATGAGTTGTGCCTACATAAGCTACTTCTAAAGTGTCCTAAATTTGTTTAGCTATAGTGCAATTAGAAATCCTTTCAATTCGTTAGGAGAAAGTGAGTTGGAGATAATCCATTTGACTTTGGAGGCAAGGAGATATTTCTTCATTTCCTCTTTAGTCCATAAAGACTTAGGTTTAGGTTCTATAACTCTATTAATTAAGGTTTATGGTGGATCATAACCATCCTCAACAATTTCCCACATATCTACATTAGTAGCTTCAATAAAGTCTCTGATTTTCTGCTTTCAATAGGTATAATGATGTCCATTAAAACCTACGGGCTTGTTTAAGGATGGACATTCAGGCAAAAATATGAAACTAAAATCCATAATCTCTTTTAAAAATAAAAAAGTATCAAAAGCCAAAACTCTAATACTAACTGTTGGTCCTAAAAAATTAGAAATAAAATGATCTTGCCCTTATTAAAAAATACTTTTTTGAATTTAGATTAGATTCTAATTTACAATGTTTATCAAAGAAACTCTATTAGATAATCATGATAGTATTAAAGTCACCGATGTAATTAAGAATTCAATGATAGATTAATCAATTAAAACCAGATCAGTAATTAAAACAAAATTACAATAAAACAGCAAAAAGGTAAAATGCAAAAAGAATAATCAAGAATATAGGATTTTTAAAATGGTTCAACTTCAACTGAAATCGCAGTTGAAGTCTACATCTAATGGACAATCCTTAACTGAATAGTCATTTTTCCTGACAATAACACAAGATTTATCTAAGCTCTTGCAAACCAGTTTTACACAAGATTTGACTAGGCTATTGCTAACCTATAGAAACAAAAATTATTTTATCTTCTATAGACTATGATTAACTTTATAACCTAGAGATATTCTGAGAATTCTTTACAATCTTTAACTAGCTATGATCGACCTTATAACTAAAGAAGATGCAAAGGGAAGATTAACCTCTTCCTTTGTATCTCTAATTTCTATCAACTTAGAAATCTCAAAAGAAAAACAACTAGATTCCTACCAACCTAGAAATCTAAATCAAGAAATAGGATAAGAAATATAATACCACAATTTCAGACGAATATCTCAAATATCTAATGTGAATTCTCCTCAATTTTGATTCAAGATCTTTTGAATTGATAAGATATAATGAGGTAGTGATAAATTTGGTTTAGCTCTAATAGCTCTATGATTTTTGCACTTGAAAAAATGAGAAGCTATGAAAAAATATTATGTTTGAAATAAGGTTAAGGGTATTTATAGTTGTTGTAATTTAAAAAATAACTAACTTTCTATCTGTGAATCGATTCGTGAATCAATTTAGAGTAGTTACCAACTAATGAATCAATTTGTGAATTAATTCACCTATGAGGATCATAAAGAACTTCATAACTGAATCAATGCATGAATTGAATCATAGTATTATACAAAAATGTCTTGAATCGATTGCCTAATCGATTCAAGAAATATCCTAACCTTCAGTAAGAAATATTTTTCAAAACTTTTCTTCATAAATTAATTTTGCTGAATCTATTCAAATATAGTTTCATAAGATCTTCAATATGAATTGATTCATGAATCAATTCACACAATGAAAAAGAGTTTTTATAAAACTTGCAGTTGTGAAAAATCATTTGAAAACATTGTTTGAAAAACATCTTATTTTAGCTTACTTTAAGTGATTTATTTCTACTTCAATTTATCTATTTCAAGAAATTTGCTTGAATCAAATTTGAATAGAATTCACTTACAAAAGATCTTAGAAAAATTAATAAATATAATATGACTAATGTTGGATCTCTTAAATATCACTTGATCTATTTTGAATCTACAGAATGAACAAATACTAAAAGCATATAGTTAGATTGTGACATCAATTAAAATTATTTTTGAACATCTAAACAGAAGAAGACATGATAGCAAGGCTAACAACCCACATCCAATTGTGCCTCCATCTAACTCTAATCAGCAGCCAAAATAAAGGCACTGCGGTGAGCTCATATAAAAGATAAGATGAGACCTAATTGTAGTAACTCTTTACATTCTTTTCAAATTCTCTAATTTTGTCAAGACGAGGAGCTCTACTAGGCAAGAACACTGACCCATTTTAGGTTTTCTCTTCTCTTTTATGTTTGTTTTATTTTTATTTTAATATTTAGTTAAACTTCTTATTCAATTTAAAGGAAATTTTGCATCAATTCTCTAGTTAATTGTGAGACTTACTTTTATTATTAATTTGTTCCTGATTTGATTTTTTATTTTAATGCTAATAATTGCCTTGGATAATTGATTAATTGGGGCCCTTTAATGGATTGTTCATTGCAATTAATTGTTAGCTAAATTTCTATAATCAATGTTATTTATAAGTTTTTGGCTTGGGTAGCAATAGGATTCATGATTGTGCAATGATACAGGTCAATAATCTTAGAAAATTGGGGGTAATTAATGGATTTGCTACTGGGGTAAATTTATTAATTAGTACTAGTATTTTTAGTTCTTAGTGCTATTGGTGAATTATTTGATGTGTTAGGCTTTAATCGATTCAACAATAAAGGTTAATTAGGTGTTAGGGTTAGCCAATTTAGAGAAAAATTAACAAAAATTGATTAGGGGCTAAGCTTGATTAGATTTTTGGCTAAGTGGTCAAAGGAGAAATAAAATATTTGTGCTAGTGATCGGTTACACAATTGATTACAATAGTCCTTTAAATTGAAGCTTTTCTCTTTAGATTTCTCCTTTTTTTCTTTGATTTTTCTATTTATTTTAATTTAATTTGCTTAAATTTAGCTCCTATTTAGTTACTCACAAACCCCCTTGGTTTCTACTATTAATACATTGAAATTGATTGCTAGTCTTTATTGTTCAACCCAAACTCACTAATGGCTATCGAAACAAATCAAAAATAGTGTTGAATTACCTAAGTTAGCAATTAGGGTGAGTCTAGGCTATGTTCACAGAGACTGGTGATCTACTTTCTATGTGTTACAGTATGAAATAGGGGTTAGTTATCTAATCAAAAACAAGAATTAAAACAAACAATTCAAGTGCATAACAAGATATTCAAATGTAGGAAAGCTCAATCTAAAGGATTCTTAAAACCAATTCATTAATTGATATTTGACTCTAATATTTCATTCCCTCTTTAACCGATTGGCTAAGAAATTAATCAAGTCCAACATCTTATTAATCCTTGTTAATTTCCTCCTAAACTAGCCAACCAAGCCCAACACTTAATTGACTCTTATTTCTAAATTGGTTGAAAATATTTCAACCAATTTATCAATAGTCTTAAGTTTTGAAAATACTAAGTTTGATCAATTAATTCACCCTAGTAGCAAACTAACTAATCACCCTTAATTCTCTAGGAGAATAAATTCACCCTAGTAGCAAATCAACATCTTATTGCTATCTCATAGCCAAATAGCCACAAATAATGAAATTGCCTATGGAAAATCCAGCTAGCATGAAATCACATTAAATAATTAATTAACAGGCCCTATTAACTAATCATTTAAGGCAATTATACATAGTAAAATTAGAAAATCAAGATATTCAAATGAGGAATAAATTAGAATTAAGGCCAAGTCTCATAATGAAGAAAAAATAGATTGAATTAAGAGTTTGGTTACACATTAAATTAAAATTAAAATGCAAAACTTAAAAGAAAAAGTAAACCTAATTGGGGCTGGAGTTTTGCCTTAGTAGAGGTCTTCTCCTTCTCCAAATTAGAGATAATACAAAAAATGAATGTAAAAGATATTATAAGTGAGGCTCAGTTAGCTATTTATAAGCTCACTGCACTATCTCTTAGTTAAGTTATTGATTAGGGTTGGAAGGAGACTTCAATGGATGTGGCTCCCTTCATATGAATTGTAACCTTATCTTTTAGGAGTCTAATGGCCTTAACCTTGCATCAAAACTCGATACCTAGCTCAATTTAGGGGCTAAAAACTAAGATAACTTTGCAGAGCAGCCCAACCTATAATAAATTTAAATACTTAAGCTCATAACTATATAATTAATTCAAAATGATGTAGTTTACTCTTAAGCCCTTCATGAAAGCTATTGGGATGAATCTTAGATATCCTAAAGGTTTTATTGTGTATTGAAATGATTTTAGGAGCTTAACTTATGATGAAAATACTGAAATTAGTTCTAGGTCACAAGGCAGCACTCTATTCTAGCTTGTGGGCTTCATTTAACTTTCAAAAAAAAAAAAAAAAACAGGGCTAGGGACTTCTCATAAAAATTTTAGATATTTGTCTTAGCATTCTAATGACATAAGAATCACCTAAAATCAAAGCCCTGAGCTTAAGATATGTCTAAAAACCTAAAATAATGTAAATTTACCAAATATATTTAATTAAGCACAAAAAGTGAGCAAACCACAAAACCAATTTCAAGCATCTAATTAAGCACATAAATATGACAAAAGACTAAGTATAAAAGGATATAAATTTGTATAAACTATGTTCATTACTCACCACTACTATAAGCTTAGGAAGTTTAGTATTATCTTTATTGATCTCGACAATTGTCAACCATGCTAGCTGTCACTTTAATGCCCAATGTGAACCTTGAGTACTCTATTCATACGGATCTTAACTTTTCCAATAAGCAAGCTTAGTAAGAGAGCTTTTTGAATGATAGTATTCTTATGTTAGAAATAAGGTCAGGTTTTCTAGAATTGGGGTTGATTCAAGATGACTTAATGAGGTAAGACGAGCAACTTCAGAAAGATTTAGAGAGGATGAATTCAAGCTACCTTTGTATCCCTTAAAAGGCCTTAGAACATATCTACTAAGATTCTAGTTGTTTCATGTAGTTAAGTCACTATTTAGGATGTTTCTCTAGGTCATTGTTTAGAAGTTTCATGTTTTTCTTATGTCAACATTTTGTTTTCTGAACATGTTCATGATAGCACCTAGGTTTCATGTTTTAGATTATATGCACTATCTTATTTTAACATGCATTTAACTTTAATAGTTCCCTTTTTTTGGTTGTTAGAACTTTTAGATAATTAATATGATGATCATTTAGTTTGTTATCACATCATTCTATTAAAATGATCTAATATAACTTTTTATTTTTTTGTACTGCAAACTAACCATTTTTGAAGGATTATAGTCCATTAATTCAAGGGGAGCCCTATTTGATGCCATTATTTCTTTAACTCCCTCTGTTTTAATGGTTATTGGTGTTTTCTTGCTTGTTCTAGTAAAACTACTGAAATATTTATTACTTTTAGTGTTTTGATAATGAAGGGCGAGAAATACCAATAGCAAAGAGCAAGCAGATTTGGCATCTATTGAAAACAAAGAAGACTAGATAAAAGAGCAAGTAACTCTAGTTTTATACCCATGTGTTCTTCTAATTTTATCATGTCTTCTTGGTAACTTCTTTATAGGGTATCATCGTCAAAAAGGGGGAGAATGTGAAACCTTTATGCCTAATATTAGAAAATTTTGTTTACGCAAAGAATGTGTTCTAATTAGTTTTTGCCTTATTGCTCTTTGCTCTGCAAAATTTATTTTTATTTTGTGCAAGTATATTTATCCAAATGTTTTCAATTTGGTATCTTTTTATTTTTTTGATAAATAATTCCATGTTAAATGTTTCAGGCTTATGTTTAAATGAATTGATTAAAATACTTTGAAACTTTTTGATATGAAGTAAAATATTCTAAGATTGCTCTTTACTTTCTGTCCAAAATTTGAACCATTGTTATAGTTGTGATTATGTATGACATTTCACTTACATGGATTGCTTTAGCTTGTGTGTATGTTGTACTATTTTTTCAAAATATGATTTGAATGCTTACCCTACAAATTGCCATTGGAAAAGCTTGCAAAATGCATATTGCTCCTTGTAGTTCTAACATTGACATCTTGCAAAAAAGTTTATATAATTCTAATCCAGCTAATTGCTCTTTACCATTTGCCACATCATGCCGAGTTGGAAGATCACATTTAACATGTGCATAACTCAAAATAGAAACCAAGCTATCTTACAGCTTAATGAAGATGACAACACTAGAAGACCTCAAAAGTGTTTGAAAAAGCAAGTTAAAAGTTTAGAGCTTAATAATGACCTATCTACTAAAAATTTAGAATTCAAATGAAAGAGCAATCAACATAAGCTGGCCAATAGTACATTGATGATGACAACTCATTAAAAATTCAAATTTCAATTGAAAGAGCAAGTTACTTGAAATCCAATTCATCTAATTAAGAGTGATAACTCCCTAGACATTTTGTAAGAGCAAGCAATATTCTTAGGATCCGGGATGCTCTTTGGTGCCTAGCTCATCTATAAAAGGGGAGATGATCTTCACTTCAAATCACCCAAGCGAATTTCCTTACCTTTCTAAGAAGGCTTCTCTCTAGACCTAGATTCTCTTAAGTCTTCTTTTAAGCTTCACTTGCAAATCTACACTTTGAGAGCGTGAAAAATATTGTAGTCTCTTTGAGACAAATTCTTTTTTATTATTTATTTTTGTAAAAGGTTCGCTAGCTAAGGGTTGAATATGAGTAATACACTTGTAGAAATCTTATAGTTAGGAATTTTACCTTAGTGTAAGGCTAGAAAAATCTCAGGTTGAAAGGTTAAATTGCTTGGTCCTTGAAAGGTTAAATGGGAAAGGCTATAAAAGCTTTAAAAAGAAAAAGTACTAGTAGATAACCCTTAAGATTAGCTTTGAGCTTGAGAGAGAGAAGTAGACCCAAGAAGATGGTTTTCTCTTTCGACCATCGAATCTCTATACATTAGTGCTATCATTCTCTTTCCTTACTCTTTTATTTTCATTCACTTTAACTTTTTTATCTCTTTTTGGTATTTACTTGATCTTTCATACATATTATTTACTTGTCTTTTTAGGGGAAAATTTTTTAAATATAAACTTCCCTATTACTTTTTATACACCAATTCACCCCCTTTTGGTGCATTTGTTTTGTCAAAATACAACTACCCAAAGTTGAAAGGGGTAATTTGCATTTTTCCCTAGACACAATTATGTACACACAATGGCACTACACAAACACACTCCTACTAATCCAAGTCTTCACAAAGCTAAACTAATTCCATTTGAGCTAATAGTACACTAAATGATAAAAAGCCTACTTATAAGTGGGTTCACAAAATTATATAATTCATGGTTATCAACATAATATAATTATCACACACACACACACTAACTAATAGAATATATCATAAGGCAAAATAACCACATTTGAGCCAACATTGCTCCAATAGGTTAAATCTTTTTAGTAGTGGAGTTCCATAGTCATTTAAGATAAGTATAAAACACATGAAATTTTCTCTCCAATAAAATTAGTACAATCGAGAGAAACAAGCAATAGCAAAGTTGTGACAACATAAATATATGGTGATAGGCTCTCATGTATTGAGACCTAATCCAAAATTATTGCCCTATAGGAAAATATCAAACTCTACTATCTCTACTAAGATAATTATGAATGTTTATTCAACATTAATCACAAAATAGTACCTTTTATTGTTACAACCATATATCCATCAAGGATCGATAATTGACACCTTAAACATAGTCATTTCACCATATATAGTAAATCAACTACAATATGTGAGTACAACATCTTATTAAGGTAATTATGAATGTTTATGTGACACTACTAACAAAATAGTACCTCATATTGTCACACATATATATAAAGGATTATTAATTAATAAGTTAAACACAATTAGAACTATCCCCTTTTAATTGAGGACTTAACCTTTATGCCAAAACAACTCAAATTAAACAAAATATATATGAGTACAAACATATATATGATACTTGAGTACACAATTATGCCATAACCTTAAAAGCACATGGGACCAATCACACTTTATTATTTTACTACCATTATGAAGACATAACAATAATTGAGTCTTCACTCTTTGCTTCTTTAAGACAAGCAAAAGTTGATCATATTATGATCCACAATATTTGATTCTCGTTAAATAAATAGGCATATCACCCAATCCTAACATAAAAAAACTAGGTTTCAAAATTTATCTCACCCAAAAGAGGGTCACATTCCAAAATTTATTTCAAAAGGTTTTTTTTTATTTTCTTTATATTAAGGATTTTATAATTATATCAAATAATATCATACTAACAGGGCATGTTCATTATTTATATAATTCATAAACACTTATATATAATTAAAATATTTTCTCAGTATATAAAATAGTTTTCACTTTAGTTTATCATGATCATAATTGCCTTCATGATAGGCAAATACACAACCAATAAAAAGCCACATATACTAAATTGCCATTAAATATCTACCAAAATATTTGTCAAGTTTAACAAAATAACCAACACGCATGAATTTAATAAAATTTAAATATCAATATTAATTATGCCAAAATACCTTAACTTAAAAATTCACTAATTTTGCAAACTTGGCAAATAACATTTTTTTAAAATATTGCCATTATAAATTAACATAATTGGCATGCCAATGTCTTATATCAATGTCTTACACAATATTTTTAAATAAGGGCAATCATACACAAAAAAAAAAATGATTACAATTGGTTCCACGATAAATAGATATAAAATCACAAGAAATATTTATTATAATCAATTTATGATAGCCAACAAAATTTTGTAGACTCTCAGTCCTCATAATTAATTCCATAAAAATAATAACAAAAATTAATTTCATAGACACAAAAGAGCTAAAGAAATTTCATCAAAATATTTTTATTATGAATATTCATGATGTACATAAACGCAATCATACTACATATTTCCTTACAATAATTAGAGAATATACAATTTTTGTTGACCTCTTATTTAATATAATCTCTCCTAAGGATCTTGAGCTGCAGTGCAAAAGTAAGTCAATTAAAAATAGTATTATATTCTAAAATTTAACATTGATAGTTAAATTTCAGAACCACAATAATTAGAGAATATACAATTTTTGTTTACCTCTTATTTAATATAATCTCTCCTAAGGATCTTGAATTACAGTGCAAAAGCAAGTCAATTAAAAATAGTATTATATTCTAAAATTTAACATTGATAGTTAAATTTCAAAACCACAAAATCTAAATCTACTATTTATATTATTATAAAAATATAATAATAATGTCACACTAATAGGGTGATTATATTACCAATATATTTTTCTCCTAAAAAAATTATTTATTTAATTATCAAAAAAATGTAATTGATCTCATGATAGGCAAGCTCTCAATTACATGACCATAACATAAGTAATTAATAGATTCTCAAACAACAATGTGATTTCATAAACAAATTATTCTAGTAAACAAATAATATCAAAATCAAGAGTACAATAAATATGTTGTGCATTAGAATATGAGAATTTGGTATAAAAATTTCAATTGAAAATTTGGAAAGTACGATAGGTGAGTCCATAATCATCCAAAATTTTATATCTAGTAATTGCTCAAGACAAAAAATAGTACTTGGAGATTTTCTCCTTTACTTTTAGAGTTAAAATATGTCTCATGATACTCCACAACCATTATGTGTGGAGCTCCCTGTCAGCTTATTTATATGCTTATTCTTGCACAGCATCAATCACTAACTATGTAACTCAATTTGAGCTCTTCAAAATTATTTTGATGCAATTTTTACATCACATCAAAACATAAGATAAACATTAGAATGCCATATTTCATTAGTTACCTAAAATATACTCATAATTGACAATTTAATTCACACAATATTTTCATGTGATTGAATCCAACATTAATATAATTTCAATCACACAAAAAATAATCAATAGTGATTTGAGCAAGAAAATATAACATGGATATACAATTGTGCTTACACAAATAATTTACAGAAAATATAGAAAGCACAATTTAAGATAAAGAAGACATGAAACTCACAATTACGTAAAAAAATCAAGGTATATTTTGAGAATATTCTCACATAACAAGCATCTTGCTTTTCACCAATGTTTTCAGAAGCAATAATTACAAATTGCAAAATAGCCATACATTACACAATAATAATTCAAGTGGCAAAAATTATTCACACACACACATACACACACAAATAAAATGTTAAAAATGGCTCCAATTATTTTGTTTAGACTTGACTACATAATTGTTAATTTTTGAACAAGAATTGCTATTTAGACCTTAAAGATCTAACTTTTACAATAAAGTACCCCTACTTCTAAATTATTTTGATTAGTCATATGTTGTTTGGGGTTGATTTGTCATCCCAATTCTGTTATGGCTACTCTCATGATGCCATATGATCATTAATTTTCATTTCAACAAACTCTAATATGTGCCATATCAAAAGTATATACTAGTAAACTCAAAATTCTTTTTACACCCTCAATAATTTTATTCCATTCAAAAGGTTAAATAATTATGTGGCTATACAGAATAAAAGTCCTAAATTTTCATGATCAATTGTTCCAAATATAGATTCAATTAAGAACATAGATTTGTAAAAAAAAATATAATATACAACTATAGAATATGATTAACATGGCTCTAGTACACTTATTAAAAAAATTTGAGCCATAAAATCAAAACAAATCTTGTTATACTTTTTTTCAAAATTTTTGACAATTGATTGGGTTTTATGATGATGGCTCTATGCCAAGGGATTGGGTTAAATAGAATGATGATTGAAAAACTTCATTCATGCCTTGCTAAAGTCAAATTGGAATTGTCAACCTTAAAATGTTGCTAGTTTAATTAGTTAGAAACAAAGTTCAACTATTTTCTGTTAGACTTCAATCAATACTATGGTAGTAAATTCATGTTTTACCTTGGGGAATTTAGAGCTATAAGTGAGCCGAGCATGGAACAGTTGTCAAACACTTAGGCTACTTCATCATGCAATTGAGGTGCACATTGGCCATGATCAAGTGTAATACGAAACACATACGTAGTAACTACTTGGTAGTTTCTAGAAGTTATCATTGAATATGACATATGTTTGTTATGTTTCATTTCTTCAGTAGATTTAGAATAGTTATTTTTCAAATTTTGTAACCCTTTTATGGCATTATAAATAGAATATAAATCAGCATCTAGGCATGATCATACATCTCAAACATTCAAACACATTTTATATACTAGCACTCTACCTCTCAACACTTTGTTGTTTAGTTTTTAAGAGTATTTGTAATTCCTTTATGGAATCCAGCACATTCTCTATGCTCTTTTATCATTTCTATGTAGATTTCATCTACTTTACTCTATATCACTCTTTTGTCAAAGTTGTAAAATAGCAATCACCTATTCACTATGAAAGAGTCCACTTATTTTTCATAGTGGAATCCATCTCTGCAAATTTTGACAGGAAATAGATCCAATCACACTTTAAGGTATGTGTATATATATATATATATATAATAACAAATTTATGTTTAATCACACACCTTGGAGATAATATGGTATCCATAACCACTATACATGGCCTATCTATGATTACTTATGAGAGAGAAGGAAGAACAAAGAAGAGATGAATTCCTCTCTACCTTAAATGTTGTCATTAGGTTAAAGTCTCTTGTTTCAATGGGGCAACAAAAGTAACATGTAGGATAAGAGTAGGAACATCTCCTTATGGGAACAAATTGGGCTAACCTTCCCATAATTAATAGCCTAACAAACAAGGCCCATACAATAGTAAACTCACTAATAGTCTAAATATTATAATAAAGCTCAATAACTTATGATCACATATTTAGGCTAATAAACAAATAATGTTATTTAACACTTAGCAATCCAGTTTACAATAAATTGACTAGCTATGCTACTTTAGAATAATATTCTAACATGTTGCTCACTAATTACTTATTAACGGAAAAGGAATGAGTAAAATTAAGAGAATTATGGCCATAATTCTTTTTTTTTTTTTTTGCTTTTCATTTTCCCACTTTATTGACAAGTGTTCGTAATAATCTCTGGCTCTTTTGGCTAGTTTTGTCTTTATATTTCAAGTATGCTTTTTAATTATAAATTGTGGTTACTTTATTAAGCCATTAAATTGCATAACACAAAGCAAGCATTACTTAATAAATTGCTTCTTTATTCAATTTCTGCACAATAGCTTTATTTTGTTATTTCTCTCATAAAGTCTATAATTCATAGGAAATTAAAGCCTGGAGCCAAACCAAACCACACTAGCTTAGCTCAGTTGTTTTGGCTCTTTAAATGAATTTCCACAACTCATCTAGAGGGACATAAGAAGTTGAAGGGCAACAAACTTCTAAATGAGGCCTAAAAGCTTTTGCAACATGACCTTCTATGGGGCTAGACTATACTCTGAGTCACAATGGGTCAAACGTGAAATTGTATTTATCCTTGTAGGTGGGAAATTAGTGAATAACCAACAAAATAGTGAATATAACATGATAAGATGCTTTCCAAAATTGAAGGATTATGACATCCTGAATTTTTTAAGATGAATTTTTTATAACAAAATGGCTTTTTAGAAAATCTAAAAAAGGTAATTTTGAAAAGTTTGAGAATTTGAAACTGAACATTCTAGGATACAAAGTGTTCAGATATAGTGGGAAATGATTTTATGAATAATGGGAATCTTTGGAAGGTGGAAGTTCCCAATTCAAATGCTCATGGAGCAAAATTTGTGTTTTCAAAAATCAATTTTTGAAAAACTTCAAAAAGATAGAAACTAAGAGCTATGAGTGCCCAACGAGTGTAAACTTATAGTTATTACAAAGGTAATTACTTTAACTATTTTTTTTATCAAAATTTCACTACCATTGGTGATCAACAAGTATGCTAATTGTGGACTCAAAGTTGAGGAAATAAGGAAAAATGGCTTAAGGAAAGATGAGTTAAAAAAGAAAGTTAACTCAGATTTTCTTCTTTTTCCATTTTTACCCTCCAAAAGTTAATTCTCTTTCTTTCTTATTAAGCCTCTTCGGTTACTTCATCCAACCATTGGCTTCTTCTTCAAGTTCACAGTCTCCTTCTCTCTTCACGTACATGATAATTTCTTAAATTTTTATAGTTGATTCCTCTCTTCTTCCTCTTCAATTTGACATTAAAATCTTGTTGATTCATAGAGTAAAAGTTAAGTAATGAATTTTTGAAATCTTCTATCACTATTCACTTTATTACTTAACCCATGAATTAATATGATTTTCATAGTGTTTTAAAGCTTGAATCTATTAGATATAGCTTGTTTCTGTTAAATTGAATCATAATCTAATCATACATGATTAGTTAAAGAGGAAAAATCTGAAAGCTAATAAGTTATTCTTTTATATTCTTGAAAAATATTGAAGGTCTTTAAGAGATCTATTTAATATATTTGTTCCAGTTGCAAAGGTGTGTAATCCTTACCTTTTTTGTGAATTATGATATGCTCTTGTTTGTGACCTATTGATTAGTTTATGCAAATGGATAAGATGAGTTTTTAGTGATTGTGTAACTAAATTTGAGGTTGAATGGATCAGTTGAGATGTTGTTTGGTTTGCTATGGAAATAGCTAAGTTATAAGCTTATTTAAACTTTCAAAACACGTTGAAATAAGAATTTGTAGTAGAAGGTTGAACATAAAGTTGTTTCCTTGATTTTTCTACAATTTTCATGTAAAACCTACTTTATGAGTCGAGTCGTAGCTTTTCAAACTAGACCCATGATTATGCTCACAAAAACCCAACACTTTTGTTCTCATGATTTGACTTGAATTTTGAGCTAAATTTGTATGATCAATATTTCCTACTCTATTTTTTTATTTTAATCATGATTCAAATTGTGATTAAATTTGGACTTCCCAAAAGTTCTCAAAATTTGGCAAGCAGACTCGCATTTTCAACCACATTTCCTTGATTCTACTTAAATTTCTTTACTAATTTTAACTGTGATTCTATGCAAATTTCAAACCCGGATTCTGCTCATAATTCTAATCATACCTAATGGTCCCAATAAAAGATTAAAATGCAGAAAACAAATGGATCTTGCTGTTTTCCCATTGGGGAATTTATATACACCTTTATCTAATATTAACTCTTCTTTTATTAAGGTATACAGTAGATCAAAATCAATGAATGTGGAGATGGCAGAAATTACAACTTAACAACAAGATATAAATGTAGAAAAAGAAGTTGAAGACATAGATTTTTAAAGTGGTTTAACTTGAATTAAAATTGCAATTCAAGTCCACTCCACTTGATCTTTCTTAACTGAAAGACCTCTTCAATTAAAAGAAATACTATTAGGATTTACGAGGCTCCTAAAATGATAGTTTACATAGAAAAACATAAGAAATTATGCAAGCTTCTTGCTAACCTAGAATAATTATAAATAGGCTCTTCAAAACCTAAACAAAAATACAAGATTATGAAAGGCCCTTGTTAACCTATACAGATTTCTAAATCCCTAGAAATCTCAAATAAAAGGAAATGAAATAAGAAAGATTGAGAAATATAATACCACAGGTTTGAGATGAAATCTCAAATAACTAAGATGAACTCAATTAACCTTTGATCCAAAAACTCTTGATTAGATCTTAAAAACTTGATGAGGTAAAGAGAAAACTTATTTAGCTCCTTTTCTTAGATGTTTTTGCACTTGAATAATGAAGAAAACTATGAAAACTTGTTTAAATATTGAAAGAAGTTGGGCTTTTGTAATTACTGTAACCGTCTATAACAAGTTAACTGATTTTCAGTTATTGCATCGATTTAGGATGGTTACAACTAACTAATTAGTGTGAAAATTGAAGTTTGGTTTGTTATAAATAGAACTGTAATCAATTACTGCATTGATGTAGGCAATTTTCCCAATCTTCAATAAAAAGAATTTTTCAAATTATTGTTTCAAAAATCAATTGCTACTTCGATTTCGATATGAATTTTTTATAAGTTCTTCAATGCAACGATGTGGAAATCGATTAATGAAGTGAAAAATAGCTTTATAGTTTTCTTCAAGTGGTTTAAAAACTACCTCATTATTTTGGTTTAAAATTTTGGATCAAATATCATTTAAACTCATTTACAAAAGATCCTATTGAAATAAATTAATTCATAATTCCTCATTCCTAAAGCTATTCTTGGATCTCTTGAATCATTTTTCTTTGAACCTGCAAGACAATTAAAAAAACACTAAAACATATTGTTAGATGAAATTGTTTTTCAACATCAAAACCAAGGAAAGTATGTAGCTAGAGTAATCTAGGCTAACAATCTTCCTTTTTTTTATGTTGATAAATAATTTTAGATGAGGTTCAAAGTAGAAAAAAAAAGTTAAGGGAGGAAATCATCTAAAATGAAGCTTTATGATTTTTCTCCCCCTTTTGAAACATCAAAAAAGAATCAAGCATAGGAAGCAAAAAAAAATTTAAATTTCATTGCTCCCCTTAAATTTATGAATATATTTGTGTTAGAATGGATTAGGAAATTGATTTCTTCATACAAAATGATCATTTTCAGCGATTTGACTTATACAGAATTATTGAAATTGTCTTGAATCGGTGTTGAAATAGATTAGAGTTTCAAATTTTTGAGCTAAGAATCAATGTGATAATCAATTCAAGTAAACTAAAAAAAAGGGAAATCGATGTTGAATTCGATTTAGTATCCAAAAATCAGTTTTTATATATGAATGAACTAAAATTTACTATCTTGACTTGCACCTTAAACTTTTAATTCATATACCTGCAAAACAAACTTAAGAAACTCCGATGCCTAAGTTAGATTTTGCATAAAAATGTCAAACATAACAAATCAAATACACAAAAGTAAAAGATATAAAGTAAATAGTTTTAAATTTTGTTCAATTTCTTTAGAATTCATCATTCCAATTTCTCTCCTAATGAATGTAAATCTCTTTTCATCTAAAAGTTTAGTAAAAATATCAGTTCATTGAAAGTTTGTTTGAACAAAGTATATTGAAATATCTCCCTTTTGAACATGATCTCTTAAAAAGTGGTGTTTAATTTGAATGTGCTTAGTTCTAGAGTGCATGATAGGATTTTTGGTTATATTTATGGCACTTGTGTTGTCACAAAGTATTGGAACTTTCTCAAATTTTAATCCACAGTTTGAAAATTGTTGTTTCATCTAGAGAATCTGGGCATAGCAACTTGCAACCGCTATATCTTCTACTTCAACAATAAATAAAGCAACATAGTTTTGCTTTTTACATGACCATGAAACGAATGAATGTCCAATAAATTGACAAGTACCACTAGTGCTCTTCCTATCTATTTTACTTCCTGCATAATCTACATCAGAATATCCTAATAAATTACAACTATCTGATTTAGGATACAAAAGTTCTAAATTTTTAGTTCCTATTAGATATCTAAAAATTTTTTTAAGTGCTGATAGGTGTGATTCTTTAAGATTAGTTTGATATCTTGCACATACATAAATACTAAGCATAATATCAGGTCTACTAGCAATTAGGTATAGCAAACTACCTATCATACCTCTAAAATGGAGTAGGATCTACACTTTTTCCATTTACATCATTATTTAATTTTAGAGAAGGACTCATGGGAGTTCCTACAGGTTTACATTTATCAAACTAGAATTTCTTCAACAATTTAATAGTATATTTAGTTTGATATAAGAAAATACCTTTTAATGATTGTTTAATCTAGAGGCCAAGGAAAAAGATCAGCTCACCCATCATTGACATTTCAAATTCATTTTCCATTAATTTTGAGAACTTTTTACACAAAGCTTCATTTGTTGAGCCAAATACAATACCATCCATATAAATTTGTACAAGTAATTTATCTTTACCTTTCTCTAATATGAACAATGTGGTATCTATATTTCCTCTTTTAAATCCTTTTTTAATTAAGAATTTACTAAGCCTATCATACCAAGCTCTAAAAGCCTATTTTAAATGATAGAGTGCCTTTTGAAGTTTAAAGAGATAGTTTGGATTTAGAGGGTCTTCAAAACTAGGGGTTATTGTACTTAAATCTCCTCTAAAATGTATCCATTAAAAAAATGCTTTTAACATTTATTTGATAAAGTTTAAAGTTCCTAGTACATGTAAATGCTAACAGCATCCTAATGGCTTTTAGCCTAGCTACTAAGGCAAATGGCTCATCAAAGTCTATGTCTATGCCTTCTTCCTAATCATAGCCTTTAGCAACTAACCAAGCCTTATTCCTATGAGAATCAATTCGAGAATCGATTTAATTTAATATTGAATTGGTTACGGAATCGATTCATCAAGGTTAATAAAAGATTTTAGAGAAAATTTAGAGTCCTTGAAAGATTAAAAATTTTGTGAATTAGTTCTTGAATCGATTCTTAAAAATTTTGATTGTGAATCGATTAAAAAACTCAAGAAAAACCTGAAAAAATTCAAATTGATTCGAGATTCAATTCAAGCAATCTTGAAAACAATTTTCATGTCATTTTGTCCTAGAACTATTTAAAAGTGATATGTTTACCAATAACACTCAATTCAATACCATTGAAACTCAATTTTCACTTCAAATACCTGCAAAACAAACCCAGGGAAATCTCTGATGCCTAACTTAATTATTGTAATGTAAGATAAAATCTGAAATATAAAAGAAAATTTCTTCTAAAAAATAATTCAACTCTTCATACAATCCAATTTCCAATTATTACCAACATAATAATTTTGTGACTAGGCAACTTCACTTTACTTTTTAGCATTTTATCTGCATATGTACAAAACAAAAACTCATCTTTGCTTTTGTGGTACCCAACTAATCTTAGGTCTAAACTTGTTAGAAAAATTAGCAATATATCTTTTAGGTAACCACATTAACCTTTCTTTTGGTTTCAAAATATATGTGCCATTTCTACATGGACAATGTTTTATATGATGTCCTATATGGTTACAGTAATAACATGTAATGTATGTAGAATTTCTTTTGGATTTGACTACTTATATCCTAAACTAAATTTACCTTGAAAGTGTTTCTAACTCTCCAGCATATGAGTAAATCTTCCACTGCTATATGTGAAATCTTATAATGATTTTGTCGATGAAGCTAGTTTAGATTTATATGACTCATACTAATCACATGGCTTTCTTACATTCAAATTTCCAACTAAGGCATTTAGATCACTATTTTCTTTTTCTGATTGCTTTAACTTCTTCAACAAGTTTTCTTTTTCAATTTTGACTTACTTTAGGTCTTTCCTAGTTTTAACCAGTAAATCATACATTTCAACATATAAATCATCAACATCATCAGAATTGTTTTCTATTTCATTATCTGAATCACTAATATATATGCCATGAGAAAGGGATGGATATTGAAATATCTTAATGTATCTAGCCATAAGAAAAAAATGTGCTTCTCCATCTGTTTCTTCTTCTTCTTTTATTGAATCAGCATCTTCATCTTTCTAAAAAGCTAAATTTCCTTTTTTTGATGCTTGTTTTCTCTTATTTCTTTCATTATCAAATTGCTTTTTCAAGTACACTAGACAATCTGGCTTTATGTGTCTAGGCTTTTTACATTCAAAGTAGGTTGGTATTGTATTTGACGTACTTCCTTGTTCATCCTTATTCTGCTTTCTTTTTGGTAGTGGAATAGTAGTTTTCTTCTTCTCTTTGTTCCTTTTTTTCTTTTAGAATCCTTTGCAACTTCTTATTGATTAATGCCATTTCTTCTTTTTCATCTACAACTTCATCACTTTCAGATTGATCTTCATCTGAATCAAAGTGCATTTGTAGCTTTTAAGGCCAATGTCTTCTTTTTTTTATCATCTCCATTTTTCTTGTATCTTTTGAGTTCCAACTCATGTTCTTCTAAATTTCCAAAAGGTTCTTGAATGTTGGCATCCCTATTTTTGATGATTCCTTAATAGCTGTCACTTTTGGTTGCCACTCTTCAGTTAGAGATCTTAAAACCTTGTGAACCAAATCAGCATTTTCAAACCTTTTGCTAAGCAACATTAGATGGTTAGTGATTATAATGAATCTTTGAATCAAATCCTTTATTGATTCACCTTCCTCCATCTTCAACATTTCATATTGAGATACTAGAACATGCACCTTAGATGCCTTTACTTATGTAGTATGTGGCAATTTCTAAGGTATTCGAAATCTCTTTAGTAGTAATACAATTAGAAATCCTCTTATACTCATTAGATGATAAAGAGTTAGAAACAATCCATTTTACTTTAGATGGAAGTAAACTTTTGGTTGCCACTCTTTAGTTAGAGATCTTAAAACCTTGTGAACCAAATTAACATTTTCAAACTTTCTACCAAGCAACATTAGATGGTTAGTGATTACAGTGAATCTTTGAATCAATTCCTTTATTGATTTACCTTCCTCCATCTTAAACATGTCATATTGAGATACTAGAACATGCACCTTGGATGCCTTTACCTGTGTAGTGCTATGTGTGTAATTTCTAAGGTATCCCAAATCTCTTTAGCAATAGTACAATTAGAAATCCTTTCATACTCATTAGATGATAGAGTTAGAAATAATCCATTTTACTTTAGATGCAAATAAATGTCTTTTTCTCTCTTTTTCTGTCCACATTGATTTAAGCTTAGGTTGTGGTACTCCATGTATTAATGTCATAGATGGTTCATAACCTTATTCAACTAAATCCCATATGTCTATGTCTATAGCTTCTATAAAATTCCTAATTTTTTGTTTTTAGTACTTGCAATGTTCACCATTAACTCCTAGGGGTTTATGCATAGGAGGACATTCTAGCAAGAATATGAAGCTAGAATCTATTGTTTTCTCTAAGCTAAAAAAGTATCAAGAGCCAAAGCCTTGATACCAATTGTTGGTCCCAAAAAAAAAATAAAAAATATGAATGATCTTGTCCTTATTCCCATTGAGGAATTTTATATTATTTTGTCTTGTATAAAACTCTAATAGAATTTAGTATACAAATAGTTAACAAATATATGCAGTATACAAGTAATTTGCAACTAGATATAATATGCACAGTAAAAGTGTTTTCAAATAAATGTTATATTAGAGTATTAGGTTATCAATTAATCCGTCTATTAATTGAAATAATAGAAACAAATTATAGAAATTATGCAAAAATAAAAATACAAATTTTGTAGAAATTAGAATTGTAGAACTAGTAATTGTGCAAGAATACAAAACCAATAAAAAAGATTCAAGACGTAGAATTTTTAAGTGGTTCAACTTGAATTGAAATCGCAATTCAAGTCTACTCTACTAGATCAATACTCAACTGTATGATTGCTTTTACTAATTGACATAGGAATTTAACAAGGCTCCTATAAACCAATTTTATAATAAGAATTTTCCTAGGATCTTATAAGACTTATGATACAAAAATTCTATATCTTCATCTAAGATCAACCTCACAACTATGAAGATTTACAAGAATTCAATGCTCCTTCTACCAATTGTAATCAACTCATAATTCTAGAAGGATGCAAAGAGAATATTAACCTCTTCCTTTATATCTAGATTCCTAAAACCTAGAAATCTAAAAAGCAAATCAAGATAGAGAAAAGAGATACAATACAATAAATTGAGATGTAAATCTCAATTATCTAGGCAGAAATCTTCTTCAAATTACTCAAAGATTGATTGAATCATTGAAATCAAATGAGGTATAGATGCATCAAGTGTAAGCTCAAAGTTTCTCTATTTTTGTCACAATGAGTTATGAAAACAAAATGAGGTTTGGTTTATTTATAGTTGAGATAGAAATAACTAATTTTTAGTCCTTGAACCGATTCATAGTGGTTATAACAGACTTGTAATTAACTAATCGATTTATGAATCAATTTAATTTATGTAAAAATTCATGTCCAAATCAATTGATGAATCGAATCATAGTGTTTTGAAAACAGGTGTTTAATCGATCAAGGAATCGATTCAGAAAAATTCGAAAACTTCGATATGAAAAGTTTTTTTCATGAATCGATTAGTGAACTGATTCAAGTTCATTATAGAAGTTTTCCAGTGATGAATTGATTCACACGGTAAACAAAAAAGTTTTTATAAAGTTTAACTTGTGAAAGAACATGTAAAAAGTTTGTCTAAAAAGTTTTAATTTAAAACTCATTTTAAATGATTTATTTTACCTCAATATAAATTATTTTAAAAAATATGATTGATCAATTTGAATAGGATCTCATTTACAAAAGATCCTATGAAATCAAATGAAAACTTAGAACTAATGTTGATCTTTTAAGCAAGTTTTGATCAACTTTGAATCTTGCAAAACAAATAAACACTCAAACATATAGTTAGTTTATGATATTAACTAAAATTGTTTTTCAATCATCAAAACTGAAGAAAATATGTAGCTAGGATTTCCTAGGCTAACATCACCCATCTTCCAAGCCCATTTGCATTTGATGTAGGGTTTTCTCGTTCATAGCAATTATATTATTCACATTTTCTACCTCTTTTTCCAGAGAAAGAGGCATTTTGAAATGAGAAAAAATGCTAGATAGCACCATTCCATAGAGTAGAAAGTTTTGAGTTGACTTGGTGAAAAAGGTGCCAATGTATAAGATGATAAGGTATGGAATGTTGACTTCTATCGGCCCCAATTTAAACAATTAAAGAATGAGTAAAGAATGCAAAAAGAGTATGGATCTTGCCCTTATCTCATTAGAGATCAATATACACCAGTATCATATTCAAATTCTATTGAATTTTCATGTAGGAAAGGTGAAAAAGAGTAATTATGCAAAAAAGTGAATAGAATGTCAAAGTTGCAGAAATTAGAATAGCGCAATTGAAAGTAAAGAGATGAAGAACAATCCTTTAAAGTGGTTTAACTTGAATTGAAACCGCAATTCAAGTTTACTCCACTTAATCTTTCTCAACCGAAAGACCTCTGAATTAATGAAAAATTATCAGGATTACCAGGCTCCTAAATTGCTAGTTTTACAACAAAAACCACAAGAATTGACAGGGATCTTGCTAACCTAGAAGAGTTACAATAGGTTCTTCTAAACCTATGCAAATTTCTAAAAACCCTAGAAATCTTAAGTAAACAAAATAGAATTAGTAAAAAAGATGGATATACAATACCAATTGTTTGAGAAAGATTTCCCAAACAGAGCTATTCAAACTTGAAGCAGTGTTGATCCAGAAAGAT
>JANHAO010000764.1:0-37670 GCA_026873985.1 Saraca asoca | reverse complement strand
ATGTAAATATGATTATCTTGTTAAAAGCTATTTGCTAATTTGCATGATGTCAGTTAGTTTCTTCTTCCTTGCCTTTAAGTATTTGCAGTATCTGCAGCTCTCATGTAGCCAATTTCCTAAACTTTGCGAAGGATTTTTCTGCCAACTATAACCTTTAGTCTAGTTGAGGCCCCCGGAGTTCATTCTGGAGAAGAATTGATGAACACTTAACCAGTTGAGTTGCGTGCTTGTTGAGGTGCAGAGGCACTAAAAAATACTCGCTGTGCCAGGGCAGCTTTGTGCTCACTGAGGTGCAGAGGCACTAAAAAATACTCGCTGTGCCAGGGCAGCTTTGTGCTCACTGAGGTGTGGAGACACTAAAAAACACTCGCTGTGCAAGCACAGCTGCGTGCTCTCTGAGGTGTGGAGGCACTAAAAAACACTCATTGTGCCAGCGCGGCTTCGTGCTCGCTGAGGTATAGAGACACCACTCACTGTGCCAGTGTGGCTGCGTGCTCATTGAGGTGTGGAGGCACTAAAAAACACTCATTGTGCCAGTGTGGCTTCGTGCTCATTGAGGTGTGGAGACACTAAAAATCACTCGCTGTGCTAGTGTTGCTTTGTGCTTGCTGAGGTGTGGAGACACTAAAAAACACTCGCTGTGCCAGAGCGGCTTCATGCTCGCTGAGATATGGAAACACTAAAAAACACTCATTGTGCCAGCATAGCTTCATGCTCACTGAGGTGTGGAGACACTAAAAAACACTCGCTGTGCCAATGCGGCTTCGAGCTCGCTGAGGCATGGAGACGCTCAAAACATACTCATTTAGCCAGCGCAGCTTCGGGCTCGCTGAGGTATGGAGACACTCAAAACATACTCATTTAGCCAATGTAGTTTCATGCTCGCTGAGGTGTGGAGATGCTCAAAATATACTCATTTAGCCAATAGAGCTGTGGGCTCGCTGAGACATAGAAATGCTCAAAACAAACTCAGTTAGCCAGCGTAGCTTCGTGCTCGCTGAGGTGCGGATGCATTCTTAAACACTTAACGCTAGCGTGACTTCGTGACCGCTGAAATGTAAAGAATTGATGAATCGATTATTCGCCCAAGGCAATGAAACGTTGAATCTCGCAGCTTCTATGCGAGCTCGATTAAGTCGCAGCTTCCATGCGCACTTATCAACCTAGCCAAGGAATTGGCCAAGCACGAGATCGCCCATTATTAACTTTGCAACTATTATGTGAAATCATTTATTCAACTGGTCCCAAGCTTGGCCAGGACACGGGATCGCTCTAATTCACAGCTCACTTGCGATCAAGTGTGCGCGCCTCTCACGTAATCTTTCAGATGTGAATAGATCACTCAGAACGATTAAACAACATGCACGCGAGAAACAAAGATAACAAGCAGAAAATGCAAAAAGGTAATTTTATTCATTAAAAGGCCTCAGCAAGGCAGATCTACATCAGAGAGCTCCGGTTGCGAGCTAATGGAAATACATGAAGTAAGATTCTGACGGATCGGGAATTGTAAAGTCCTAACTCCTAGCCCGTAAAGCGAGCTGCAAGTTGGGGGGCTTATGTTATATGTGAAAATTGGTTCGAGAGCTTGTAGCCTCGGGCACGCCAAAGGCACTCAGCGAGCTTCGCTTCGCCCATCAGAAAGTGGCACAGCGTGCACCGTCTCGAAACGGGCCTCACCTCGCGAGGCAGCGACCCAACGAGAAAGATTACAAGACCAGCTCGTCAGGCAGCCGATCACTCTGCTCGAGTCCGCTACCTCACTACAGCAACACCAAGCAACTGACATCGATAAATACAGGTCTACAGCCGACCAAGGGGGCCTACCCCACAGCCTACATTCTGCAGTAGCTGGATTGTAGCTTTTTACTATCTTTTTCATTTATATATTAATGTAACATAACTGTAGCTTGTAATTAATGCATGTAACCCCTCATTCCTCTATAAATAAGATTGCATTATTAGAAGAGGGGGAGAGGCCAAACTCTGGAAGCGGAAATGGAAACTCTGCTAAAATTATTTCTCAATGCAATAATAAAATCTCTGCCGTGGACTTAGGGTTCGGTACCGCTCGGATTTAGCCGAACTACGTTAAACCTTATGTCTTCTTTTCTACTCTTCCCTTCGTTTTTGTTTATTTCGTAATTCTATTACATCTGAACTGGATACAGGCTTGAGAACCCAAAGAATCTCCCGTTAGCCGAAGTCTGAAGCATAACCAAAATCCGACATTAGCAATTATTTTGTAATTATAAAATATATAAATAAAATAAATATTTTTTATTTAATATAAATAAATAAAATTTCTCTAAAAAAAATATTCTACAGAGTAAGTGCAACCTAAGCAGTACTGTTATTTTTCCCTGTTAAAGTTTGCATCACTTCCTGCACCGCTAGCAGTGATCGCAGTGGTCCAAAATTTCCATTGTCTGTCGCCACAGGATGCTTGAGGCTTAGCAGCAATTTATAAAAAGTGGTTTAATATTTTAATAAAATTCTTTCTTTACTCTCTTTTAATTTAGAAAAAATTTTCATCTTTATTTTTATAATACTAATATCTCTAAACTAACAATACTTCTCTTAATTATTATGCTATTTTTATTATTTTTTGAGTTATTTTTAATATTATACTATTTATTTTAATTATTATATTATTTACACTATTTATTTTATTTTTTTAATAAAATATTTAATCTTTAAACAAAAAAATAATAAAAATTTAAAATTAATTAAAAAATTTATCGTTATAATTACTTTGTTTACAAAATGAAAATAGAATTTATATAAAAAAATAATATAAACATATCTTTTTATGTCATTTTATATTTATCAATTATCTAAAAAATCATATAAACATATCGTTATAATTACTAATGTGTTTTCTATATTAAGTACTTTTTTTTTTTACTATGTTTGCATTGTGGCCAAAATATATGAAATTTATAAAAGGATAATTAATTTAAAAATATGCTAATATTTTATTCAAGAGGAGGTCGTGAAATTTTTTGACCCAAATTTAAATTTAATAAAATATGACTAATTTCCTACTATGGAGTTTAAAATATGTAATAAAATCTGCAAAATTGTTTAGCTATAAGATTTAAATAAAATTAATTAATTTTTGAATATTCCAATATAAAATTCAAATTAAATACGGGCATATATATATATATAATATTTTGCGTTAGTCTTTTCGTGAAATGCAAGAAAGAAATAACAAGAGCAAGCCTTAATTGATGAGGAAGTCATATAGAATCCTTACTAAAGTATTTCTCTGCTACTGTCTTATCTAACCAATAGGCCATTAGGATTCTTTTAGGATTTTTGCTGAACACAGTATAAATACACAAGGTTTCTTTTTCCGTATATATTAGTGATGAATTAATTATATTATTATTAATTATTAGTTGATTATATTAGTTAGTGAATTAATTCCATAGTATAGACTATTTATATAAAAATATTAGATAAAATTAACTATTTATATATCAAATGATTTACAAGAACATAAACATATTTTATTTGAATATTTTTTTATTTTAATAATATTTTAGATTTTAATATATTATTTATTAGATTAAATTTTTTAAGAAATAGATTATTATTTATTAAATAATTTTTAAAAAATAATTAATTATATTTTATTTTAAAAAAATAAATCATTATAGTTTATTATTTATCTAATTCCTTTTAAGAAAATTATAATTTATTATATTTATGATAAGTTTGATTGGATTGAAAAAAAATAAAAATTGAAATGGATTAAAATTTTGTTTGATAAATACTATGCAATGAGAATATTGATTCCCTGAAAATGGTCATTCTATCATAAAAATAATGGCATAATCTTATTACTTATATATTTCATATATTTCAAAATTATTCTCATATTAATAAATAATAAAATAATATAATCTTTTCAATAAGAATATTTTAATAATTATATTTATAGTAAAAAAATTTAGAATAAGATATTTTATATTATTTATTACATAAAATTATTTTATATAAAATAAAAATTAATAAATTAGAATTTATTAATATACACTACGAATCAAATTTTTAAAAAGAATACTAATATATTTAAATAACAAAACAATGTCACACTATCAATAAATAACTTGAAAAATTGAAATTTTACTCGTTTTTTATTACTTTTAAATAGATATTTTATTATTTTTTGTTGTAATGATATTATTGTAATTATTACATTTTATTATTATATTTTGTTGTACCAAATATAATTATTAAATGAAATATCTATTCTATTTATGAATATACCAAATATACTTATAAAATAACTATTTTATTATATTCCATTTACATTTGTACTCCCATTTCCATTTGATTAGATCAATGTAACATTATTAGATTTTTTTAAAAGGATTTGATTTATATTTATCAATGACAAGGATGTAATTAATTATATAAGATATAAATAGTGTATTTTTTTTACACATTAAATATGAACCTATAGATAAAAATGTTGAATCTCTCAACTTTTTATAATTGATAAATTGGCTTAAACCGTTACTCACCAACGAGGAAAAATAACTATTTATTGAATACAACAACAATTATATCATCTTTTTCAGTTGTTATTTTCTATTATCTAATTAAAGTTCTTATTACTATTAACTCAAATTTCAAAATGTCCATAATAAATCTTTGTCCACCAAACCTTAATTTTATTGGTTTTATAAGTTTTAATGAGTGATTTTACATTCATTAGCTAACACCACTTACGCCTTACTACTAAGGATTTTCATTTCTTGTATTGTGAGTCTAATTTTCTTTACATCAGCGATAAATACAATTGCACTATATGTTTATGTTTAATTAGTCTTAAAACATGATTTAATTATTTTATTTTTTTCCTTTTTTTTTTGGTGGAGAAAGCTCAGTAGTAATTTAGAAATTGACTTTCATTCTATAAATATTTATCATAAAGAAGTATTATTCTCATCTTAATCGTTTTCTTAACTATAAATAGAAGCATTCATTATTTCAGAAAAAGAAATATAATTTATAGTTTATTAGACGGCTGCACATTTTAAAAATATATATAATTTATGGTTATGAAAAAAAAATTCGAAATTTGAAAAAGAAGGAATTTAAAAAATAAAGTAGACATTTGCTAAAAATAATTTATAGTTTATTACAAAAACAAACTTTCAATTTTTCAAAAGGATTGGGTAAAAAAATTGGACCTTGACCCTTTAAAAAAAAATAGGACGGTTGCAAATTTTTTATATATTTAAAATATTAAAAAAATATATAATTTCTAGTTCATTATAAAACAGGCTTCCAAATTTTCAAAAAGCATAAATTTAAAAATTAAATTAGACATTGAGGAGAGAGAATAAATTAGAATATATATATATAGTGTGAAGTTATAGTTATATAGTCAAATAAATAGAAAAAAAAATAAAATAAGTAAATCCTGTTTTAAAGACATTTAAATAAAATTTTATACACCATTTATGTAAATAAAATTAGTGCATAAAATAAAATTCTTAATAGTAATACTAAGATTGACTCAATTTAAATACATGTTCACATATCAAGGTAAAGTTTTGGAACTGTTGGTTCTATGTTGATGAAGCTATATTCGGGAGTCAAATGGCAAAATTAACTATCATTAAAAATTTCCAAAGTTATTTTCAAAAGCATATGATTTTTTTGTGTTGACTGGGACAAGATTTGTTATGACAAAATTAGCTATTATTAAAAATTCTAAAAGTTATTTCAGAAGTAGTTAAGTATGATTGAATTTTTTCTTTTTAAGTTGGCGGTGGCGAAATTTGTTATGGCAAAATTAACTATCATTAAAGATTTAAAATTATTTCAAAAGTAATTAAGTAAATGATTTTTTTATGTTCCTTAGCCATGAGATTTGAATTTAAAATCATTAACAAGTTTCGGATGGATGTTTGAGAAATTTAGGGACAAACAATAGAATAAAAAAACTAATTTTCTTCTTGATTGTTTGATTCACATATATTAAAATCTCTTATCATTGTTTAACCTTAACCAATTCCTCCCGTTTGAAACTATTCCCTTATCTAAAATATAGGATTACATTATTATCTAGAAATAAAAAATAAATTATCTCTTCTTTTTTTCTCTTATTTCACTAAGTTCCCACCATTACTTATTACTATTAATCATTGCCCATCGCCCACCTTTTGTCGTTGACTACCAACCACTAGCACCACTATCATTAATCACCATTTACTGCTATTTTTTCACTATTGATTATCACCTACCATCTTTATTAACTATCGCCCACTATCACTTTCTATCATTAACCACCATCTTCTGCTATTTGACTCCTATCCACTACCACTACTATCATTGATTATTACTCATCACTATCTTCTACTGTTGATCATCGCTCGCCACCACAACCATCATTGACCATCGCCCATTACCACCATAAGCCCAACACCACTTCTACTATTGATCAACACCTATCACTACTTTTCGTCATTAACAACTATCTAATAACTATCAATATTAATTACCACTTATAACCATTGACTATTATTCACCATTATTTTTTATCACTACTATTGTTGACTACCATCCCTTACTAACTACCATGGTTGATAGTTGACTATCATTTATCATCATCTATCATAATTGACCATTTACCATTCTTAACCATCGCCTATCATTATTTACTATTATTGACTACCACTCAACTAAACAGCAAGAAAAGAGAATCATAAACAGTGTTGTTGACGGCGAATTTTGGTTCTGCCAAAACCCAACCAACCAGAAGAATTCTTTTAGGACTCAAACTGTCTTTCGGTTGAACAAGCAAAGAATGAAGGGGATGGAGAGGAAGAACAACAAACACAAAGTATTTTTAACGTGATTCGGTCAAAATCGGGCATCACCGGTCCCTACGTCAACGGTAGCTTTTATTAATTCTAAAGGAATTTTTATAGAGTTTCAAGACACGGATTCAACCTTACTTACAGTGATCTCCTTTCTCTTATTTATAGAGGCTGGGGAGGTTACAATTGTAATTACACAATTTGTATTTTTGTTACATCAAAATAAATGTACAAGATAGCCTAAACTACTGCAAAATGGATTCTGTAGACTATTGGCTGATTTCTGAAGGTTGCTTTCTGTGGTTCAGCCTTACATGCTGCTTCCTACAGACTGGCCCCATAAGCTAAGTCTGAGAGGGCACTTGCTTCAGGCTTTCCCTTGACAAGCTCTTTTGTTGAGCGAGATGTCACGTCCGCAAGTTGGAACTTTGGGTCGCTACTGGCCTTCGGTCAACGAGAACGAACTTCATGAGTTTGCATTCACTAATACGAGTTCATGTATAGCAGACTGTTAGCTATGCAAGCCAAGTCTTATCCCTTAGTGAGCCAAGGACTTCTGCCTCATTTTGTGCTCATGTAGCTAGCAGTCTAACGAGCTTAGCTCTTTTCTCTCTTGAACTTGTTTGCTGCCGGACCTTTGCCAACCTATTTCATAGAACCAGAAATTACCCATAACATTAAGCCCCTACCTCTCAGCTCGCTTTGCCGGCTGGGAGTTAAACAATTTTACTGGTAAAAAGCCTTTTTCATAGATTACCGTGCAGTCAAAGTCTTTAGTTAGCCTATTGTTTCATCTGATCCAGGCCATACTTTCTACTATACGTGCTTCACGGCCATTGATGAGTTTGCCTTGTTTTCTTCCAAGGCATTTAATGGAAGTAGTTGAGACGTTCTCTTGGACTTTTTAGTGAAACCAGGCCGGTCTATTTAAAGTATGGGAAGTTATTCTTCCTCCTACATCAAGTAAACTGATGGGTGCCTTAGATAAGTCCTCTATTCTTTTAATGATATGCCTTTCCAGTGAGGCATGTATGATTTGCTGCATAGAAAGCCTTTATGGACAATCCTTCTTCGAGAATTTAAAAGGATCTTGTATAGATCTTGGATTATTTTCTCATGGTAATGCTGTGAGGTTTTGCCTTTGCGGACATGTCCGTCGACCTCTTTGAATTCTCAGTGTTGGGCAGAGAGCTGGAGAGGAGCTCTGAACCAAGGAAGGTAGCCAGAAGAAGATTGAGGGCAGTCATGCTTACCGATCCTCCTATTGGTGCTTGTCGGAGTTCTTTTCCGAGGAGCCAGTCTTCTTTCCGAAATGTAATAGCTATAGGCTTTTGCTATTTTGTATATGTATTTTGACTCTTCTTAATGTAAATTTACCTTGTTGAGGCTTTCAATAAATAAAGTTTTTCTTCATGACTTCTGCAGTGTGTGTTTGAGCATTCTATATATCACAAATGATAGTATGAATTTCTATAAATCACAGTAAAATAAGATATTCGAACAACCAATCGATCATGATTCTCGATGAGCCATGAGCTCGGGCATTGAGGTGCCTTTGTGATGAATAGTACATAAATTGCATAAGAGTTACACCTAGAAATAAGTCACATGCGAGCTGTGAATATTAGGTCACATGAGAGCTATGAGCATTAAGTCGCATGAGAGCTATGAACATTAGGTCGCATGGGAGCTGTGCCTCTTGAGCTATGTCATAGCAACTTAGTTACTCTAGAAATGAGTTTACTTTAGTGGCTTCGCGCCTTAGCGAGCTCAAAACTGCGCTGGGAATGAATTTATTTTGAGGGTTTCCATGCCTCAATTAGACTAAACGTTGCAGTTAGCAAAGGGTCTATGGATATTTTTAACGTCACAATGCCTCAACTGGACCAGAAGTCATGGTTGGCAAAGAGTCTGTGGGTATTTTTAGCACTAGAGCACCTTGACCGGACCAGAGGTCATGGCTAGCAAAGAGACTGTAGATATTTTTAGCACCACAGCTCCTGACAATTCGAGGTGTCGTACCTAATCTCATTATGGTAAGCACAAAACTCTTCTTTGTTCCTTTGCCTAAAAGAGACCTTTAAAGGTCTGGGCCTCCCAAAGTCCTCCTGATCCCTTTTTGTCATGTATATCCTATCCTGGGAGTTTGATAGGATGTTGTAGTGCTTATGGTGACCTAAGGGCAGAGGGCGCTTGTCATTGGCCTTCTTAGACTTCTTTGCAGTATGCTTACCAGAGTGGTTACCTTGGTCCACATTGCCCCTCTTCTTATTATGGGTAGAACCATCTTTTTCGCCCTTCTGAACAGGCTCTCCAGAGCCAAAGGCCTCATGCCATTTAATCTGTTTAATAGCTCATTCATAAAACTTGGTTAAATCCTTCATTGGGGACTTGTACAACTTTCCGTCCTTGTGAAATCTCGTGGAGATTGTTACCAAAATGGTTTCTTCAGATGGATTCTTTACCGAGTTAGCTTTGAGTCAGAACTTGGCAATGTAATCTTTCAGTAATTCATGCTTACACTAGAAGATCATTGCGAGGCGGCAGGGGGCACAAGTTATCTCTTCATCGCTCGATACTGGCTAATGAACTTTTACTGACATTCTTCCTAGTCGTATATCGAGTGAGCAGGAAGGCTTCTGAACTAGGCTCAAGGTACACCCCCTAGTGTAGCCGGAAAGACATGGCATTTAACCAGAGGATCAATTGTTTGCAAATCCATTTGAACATTGAATGCATCCATATGGTCATAAGGATCAGTGTTCCCATTATATAGTGGAATCACGGAGACTTTGAGCTTGAGAAGGAGGGACTGAGTCTTAATCTTTATGGAGAATGACTACCTATACTTAAAGTGAGCTAGATTATTCGAAGCTCGAAGACATTCCTCTAATTAGTTCATCTTTTGATACAACTCTTCTAGCAGTGGATCCCACGCCTTAGACCTTTGGTCTAAAGATTGTTGATCCCTTTGACTCTCTTGGCCATGAGAACAGTGACCTAGAGTTTACTTTTGATTAGCTATATTCAAACTTATAGCTTACTGCTGCTAGTGAATGTTCCTGGGTGTAACAGCTTCGGCCTGCCTTTGCAAACCCTGAACTTGCACTTGTGTTAGTACAGTGACTGCTTTATTCAATTCTTCCATCATATAGTCTTTCCTAACATTGAAGCTAAGTTTGTGCTCCATCAGGGCCATTAATAGCGACAGCAGCAGTAGGTTGAAAGAGGCTGGCTAGGGGCAACACTTATGACAGGAGCAGTGGAGGAGTTTGTTGTAGACATATAACCTTCCAATCGGTTAAGCAATGCATTCGGAGCTTTGATGGCTCTTCCTTTTGCCATTGGAGCTGCATAGGAAATCAACCAATGTAGAGAAAATCAACCAAAGAATAGATGAGTCCTCACAGATAGTGCCAAAATATTGATGGTGAATTTCGATTTTGCCAAAACCCAGCCAACTAGAAGGATTCTTTAGGATTCAAACCGTCTTCCGATTGAGCGAGGAGAGAATGAAGGGGACGGAGAGGAAGAGCAGCAAACACAAAGTATTTTTTAATGTGGTTCAACTAAAATCAGACAGCATCGGTCCCTACATCCACGATAGCTTTTATTAATTTTGAAGGAATTTTTACAGAGTTTCAATACACGGATTCAGCCTTACTTATAATGATCTCCTTCCTCTTATTTATAGGGGCTGGGGGGTTACAATTGTAATTACACAATTTGTATTCCTGTTATATTAAAATAAATGTACAAGAAAATCTAGACTATTGTAAAATGACTTCTACAGACAGTTGGTTGATTTCTGTAGGTGGGCCCTACACACTGCTTCTTGCATATTGGCTCCACAAGCTAAGTCTAAGAGGGTATCTGCTTTAGATTTTCCCTTGATGGGCTCTTTTGCTGAGTGAGATGTCACGTTCGCGAGCTGGGACCTTGGGTTGTTACTAGCTTTCAATCATCGAGGATGAACTTCCCGAGCTTGTGTATAGCGAGTTGCTGGTTATACGAGCCAGGTCTTGTCTCTTAGCGAGTGAAGGACTTCTGCCTCGTTTTGTGCTCGTATAGTTAGCGGTCTAGTGAGCTTAGCTCTTTTCTCTCTTGAACTTGTCTGCTGCTGGGCCTTTGCCAGCCCATTTCCTAAAATCAAAAATTACCCATAACAAGTGTGATTCTATTCCTTAACTGAACTAAAGAAATCAAAAAGTAATCAATTATTACCTTTACTCTTTATTTGATTCCATTCCCTTTTCATTTCCACATGTTAAACGAAATAAAATCTCTTATGGACTACACCTGATGTCTGATGACTTATAATTAAATGTACGATTAATCACTACTAACTAATCTAAAAAATTAGGGTAAAATATATCAATTTCCCTATATTTTGAGTCATGTGCATATAACCTTAACTTTTAAAAAGATGCATTTAAACTACTTATACTTTAAGTTATGTGTACTTTATTCATAACTATCTATTTTTTTACCCATAAACCTAAGAATATTTAGTGTATTTTAACCTACAAATAATATATATCATAAAAAAAAAATAATAAAACACATACATGACATTTTCACCAGAAACATAAAGGTTTGGTGTATTTAATACAAATACATTACTTTATTATAAATGTTTCTAACTAAATTACTTTTTATATAAATTAAAAACATTATAATTTATAAAGCTAAAACAATTTAAAATTCATCAAATTTTATATTTACAATAATAATATTTTTATTATAAATATATAAATTTAAATAAAATTAAAATAACATTTCATAATATTTAAATATATCTAATTTTTTTATGATATATATTTATAGCTAAAATGTATCAAATCTTTTAGATTAATAGATGAAAAATAAATTGATGTAGATAAAATATACATGACTTAAAGTATAAAGAATCATATGCACCTTTTTTAAAGCTATTATGGGTGAAAATCGGTCTCATAAAAGTAGGCTGAAGGTTCCGCAGAAGCCAAGTCCATGCTAGAGGACATCTAGCTCGCTAAGGATGAGAGCGTGAGGTTCTGGCTCGCGTGTTTGACATATAGCTCCGTTAAGTCCCAGCTCACACGAAGTTTGAGCTCATCCCTCCAGCGTTAAGCCCGACCTCATTGTTCGAAGAACAACAGTGACCCTACGTCAGGGAGCTCAGTTCATGAAAGCAAACCATCTCCCGCGACCAACAGCTTCACAAGAAGAAGTTCTAGATAGACTTGTGTCAAACTTGTATTCTAGTCAACAAGAGGGGCCCACCCCACAGAAAGCAGCTTGTAATAGTCAATTTGCAATAGCCTAGAGAGTCTTGTTCATTTATTATTTGATGTAACAGAATTGTAACTTATAATTATTACATGTAACCTTTCTTCCTTTATAAATAGGAAATCACTATTATGAGAGGAGGGGGCTAAAGTAACTTAGCCAAAGCTCTGTAAACTTCCTTCAAATTAATAAAACTCTACTATGGACGTAGGGTCCGGTGTAGCCCGGATTTAATTGAACTACATTAAAAACATTACCTGCCACTGTCTGTCGCTGCTCCTCTTCCTCTCTATTGTCTTCTTTTCTCTTCTCCCTCACACAATCCATCAGGAAACAGTTTGGGGTTCAAGAACTGATCACCGTTGACTGGAGTTTGGCCCAGAATTAAATTCCACTATCAACATTTTTGGTGCTAGAAGGAGGGCCTATCTGTTTCTAAATCATCCTTCTATCCAACAATGATGACGAGAGAAAAGGTCACCAGGAATTCCAACACTCCAGCCATTCAACCGGTAACCCTTTAGCCACTGCTCAAGGACATGGTAAGAGAGTTGGCTAAAACTATTACAGCGCTAGCACAAGTGCAAGCCCGGGATGCATAAAGGCAAGAAGAAATTGTAGCGCAGCTCCAGCAGTTGCGTGAAGAAGCTCGAATAAAGACTCATGAAAACCACCACAACCAGCGATCTAGGGGCTTGTAGCAAGTTGAAAGCTCTGGCCCCCAGCCCGAAGCTTAGGATCCAATGATGAAGCAAATCCTTCGAAGGCTGAAATAGTTAGAAGAGCGTCCCTAATCTCAAAATAATCAATCTTGCTATGAGGAAAGCTCACCATTCTCTGTGGAGATCGAAATGCAGCCCCTTCCACAGAAGCTTAAGGTGCCCACGATCCCACTGTATGATGGAAACAGCGACTCATGTGACCACTTAGACGTGTTTAATGTCCAAATGGACCTGTAAATAGTCGATCCCCTGGTCAAGTGCCATATCTTTCCAGCCTTATTGGGAGGTATCCCTCGGACATGGTTCAGAAGTCTCCCTGCTCGTAGCGTCAATAGTTGGGAAGAATGTCAAAAGAAGTTCATCGACCAGTATTGGGCATTGAAGAGGCAACTTGTGCCTCCCTATCATCTTGCAATGATCTTTCAGTGCAAAGGCAAATCACTAAAAGATTACATAGGCAGGTTCAGGCATGAAGCCAACTCCGTAGAAAATCCTTCAGAGGAAAGCATTTTAACAGCAATCTCAGTGGGACTCCGTAAGAATGGGAAGTTGTACAAAAGCCTCTACAAGTCCTCAACCCAGGATCTTGTTGAGTTCTATGAGCAAGCTAACAAATAAATAAAATGGGAAGAAAACTTCGACATGGAAAAGCCCAAGTAGAGGGTGGATGGCAATGGTCCCATCATGAGCAAAAAAAGGAGCCATGAGAGTCACAACCATGACTCCAATCCTCAGCTTGCAAAGAAAGCAAAGCCTCAGCGACCTCAACCTTAAGGTCACTTTGAAAGTTACAATATCCTACCAGATGTGCAGGATAGGATTTTTATTACGGAAAGGCATAGGGAAGACTTTGGGAAACCTAGGCCTATAAAGGCTCCCTTCAAGGCCAGAGACCTGAGTAGGTTCTGCGCTTATCACAACGAGGTCGGACATGCCACCTTAGAATGTTGGGCATTGAGAGATGCCATAGAAGACCTCATCAAAAAAGGCTGATTACAAGATTATGTGGTGAAGCCATCAGAACAACAGGCTCAATAAACTCAGTGAACCACTGATCAAGAGCTGGAGCCTTCCATTAGAACCATATTCTGATCCTGTAATATTTTCATAACATCAATGAAATCTTTGTATAAATTATCCAGCAAAACACTGTACAAAGAAGACTGCTCCATATTGACTCAATATTATTCACAATTGATTGGTTGAAACATGGAAATGTTACCAGACTGGCAACAGGCTCTCATCTTGCCATTATATGGATACATCTGAGGGTTAAACAGCACGAAGCCTAGCCCATTGATACATCCAAAGCAGCCATATCCTGCAAACTGGGAGCAAAAGAGTATAATCCCTGGCTTGAGCAACAAGATTATTGTCTCACCGAACAACGAGATGCATGTGAGGCTGAGCAACAAGATTGCTGTCTCGCTGAGCAACAAGATTGCTATGGGACTGAGCAATGAGATTATTACTAGATTGAGCAATGAGATAGTTGTCCCACTGAGCAATAAGATTGTTATGGTACGAATTTGACTAATATGCAATCTCACCCAATGAAGAGCTATCATCTCGTTGAGGTGCAGAAACACTATAAAACGCTCAAAAAGCTTGCACAGGTGCAAAAATACGTTAAACTCATCGCAGCTCTCATGCAAACAAGTGCTCACAGCTCGCTAGCGAGATCCTTCCAGGTGTAGCTTGCATGCAACCTGGCTGAATTCTACTTGTCATTGATCAAGGCAATCGTTTGCTAAAGTTCATTACACCAAAGTTGCGGTCGATTGGCCAAACAAGCATTTCATTGATTTGCGGCAATATACATCATCATTAGAAGTGGATGAAGGCATCCAATACAACATTTAAGAGCTATACAAAGAAGCTCATTCATTAAAATGCTTTATCTAGCGAGGTTAAAATTTACATCAGAGGAGGGAAATACAGAAACAAAAGCTAAAAGAACCTAGAGTTATTGTTAAAAGCATAAAGCCAGCTATCGGGAGACAAACTCCCACTAGCAAGAAGACCAGCGAGCCCGACTGCTCCTGCTTATATCCCTCATAAACTAGCAGTTCCTCCTAGACGAGACCTAGTGCAATTCAAAAAGGCACCAAGAGTTTGGCTAATAAGGCTGGAAATCATGGCAAAATCGTGAAGAAATAATTCAAGATCTACACAAGACCTCCCCGGTGGCTAGCATAAAGAGCTATCCATGGGAACCATGTGCAGTAGGCTATCCATGCATCGGAGCCCTATGCAGTAGGCTATACACGCCTCAATGCTTCACCAAAAGCCGAACCAGCAAAGATATTCGGAGGCTTAGTTGATACTTCTATCTAATCATGAAGAAGCAAGAAGAGCTTCTCAGGCTTTATAAATTAGTTCGGGTTCAATGAATGGCCCCGCAGACAAAAGACCATGCTTGATCGAACGGTCTTGAGAAAACCAGATTGCTATGCCAACGGCAATGAGGCAAGGTCAGAAAAAGGAGTATGACCAAAATTAGATGAAGTGGAAAATTGAAAGCCCGAAATGACAAAATGACAGAACAAGGACTTTCACTAAAATAGCAAAAGTTACAACTCCCAGTCCGTGAAGTGAATTGAGAGTTGGGGGGCTTATGTTATGGGTGAAAATCGATTTCACAAAAGTAGGCCGAAGGTCCCACGAAAGCTAAGTCCACGCTAGAGGACATCTAACTTGCTGAGGATGAGAGTGTGAGGTCCCGGCTCGTGTGTTCGGCATATAGCTCTGCTAAGTCCCAGCTCGCGCGAAGTTCAAGCTCGCCCCTCAGCCTCAAGCCCAACCTTGCTGTTCAAAGAATAACAGCGATTCCGCGTTAGGGATCTCAGTTCGCAAAAGCAAAGCATCTCCCGTGACCAATAACTTTGCGAGAAAGAGTTCCAGACAGGCTTGTGTTAAGCCTGTATTCTAGCCAACAAGAGGGGCCCACCCCCAAAAAGCAGCTTGCAGTAGCCAATTTGCAGTAGTCTAGAGAGTGTTGTTCATTTATTATTTGATGTAACAGAATTGTAACTTATAATCATTACATGTAACCTTTCTTCCTTTATAAATAGGAAATCACTGTTAGGAGAGGAGGGGAGCTGAAGTAACTTAGCCTAAGTTATGTAAACTTCCTTCAAATTAATAAAACTCCACCGTTGGCGTAGGGCCTGATGCCTCTCGAATTTAATCGAACTGTATTAAAAATAGTGCCTGCCACTGTCTGTCGCTGCTCCCCTTCCTCTCCATTGTCTTCTTTTCTCTTCTCTCTTGCATGATCCATCAGGAAACAGTTCAGGGTTCAAGAACTTATTACTGTTGACTGGAGTTTGGCCCAGAATCAAATTCCACCGTCAACAAAAGCTCAGGAGATATATGCACATAGCTCAAAGTATAAAGGGAATTTGGTGTATTTTATCCTAATAATTAATAATTTCAAAAAATATGATAATTAAATATCCTTCGGTGAAATACTAGTATACTATAAAAAATATTTTACAAGGCATTTATGAGTTCCCAATCATTATTTTACCATTTTGGCGACGGATTAAAACGAAGAGGGCCTGATTTATATATTTGAGCCCAAATATAGATAGACCTGATTAATTTAGCGGTCCAGCCCATGAGAAACAATCTTCTGGTTCTGCGAACACAGCAAGACAGCAATTTCCCATTCACTGTCTAGTCTCTAGCTTCTGTTCCTCATTCCAGCATTTAGAGAGCAAAAGTGAGAATGGAGATAACATCCATGCTTGGAATTGGAGTTGGAGTTGGGATGAATAAAACGTTAATTCCTCAACGACCCATTTCATCCTTTTCAATTTCTTCTTCATTTCCTTCATTAACCAGAACCAGTAGCTCCTCTAGCATTTTAGCCACCGCCATTACAGGGGAGCCTCAAACCATCAATACTGAACTTGAATTATCCAGTACAGCCATAAAAACAATAAAAATTCAGAAAGCATACTCTAAGTCCTTCTCTCCAAGACAAGCTGCTATACTCCGAGTTCAGGAGTCTTCTGACTTGGGCTCAGCTCTTGCAAGGTTTTACTTTTAGTTATTTTCACTAAATTTTTTTTTTTTTTTAATTGTATTTTTTCTGGGTTGTATATTTTGATTGAGCTTTTCAAGTGAAAGAGAATTAGGCTAGGAATTTTCAATGGGTGCCATAGGGTATCTTTTATAATGTGGATTACATCAAATGCTGTTTGTTTAAGAAGAATTACAATAATCTCATCTCTGCGGGAAGGTATGAAAGCTAATGTTTAAATTTGAAAGACCAAGTTTCAGTGTTTATTTGCAGTAAATGATAATGATGCATGCCAATTATTATTGCGTCTATGAATTAGTTTATAAGACAGACTATATATTCTAATTTTCTCTTAAAATTTGAACTCGTGGCTTCCGCTTATTTCTTAACGTGATTCATGCTTACGCAGAATGAAGCATCTGATTTGATTATCAAGTTAACTCACATGATATACGCTTCTGCAGTGTGGGAGAAAAGTTGAAAGTGCAAGACTTAAATGCTATTATACACCATTTTGGGAAGCTTAACAGATTGCAGGATATTTCTCAGGTGCTTCTTCGTGCAAACAGTAAAGTTTGTCATACATAAAATTCTCAGGATATTATACTTAAACGCTATTTTACACAATTACACATACATAGTGCCTGATTTACCTTACCTATAATAGTTTTATAACTGTAAATGATGTCAAATAATTGCAGCTGTTCTTATGGATGCAAGAAAAGAGGAAGGTTGATGTCTCATCTTATATCAATTACATGAAGTTCATGGCCAAAAACCTTGATGCTGTTAAGGCCCTAGAAATATACAATAGCATTCAAGATAAATCAGTCAAGAACAATGTCTTTGTATGTAATTGTATCCTCACTTGTCTGGTCAGGAAGCACAAATATGATATGAGCATCAAATTGTTTAAGAAGATGAAGGAAGATGGCTTAGTACCAGATCTCATCACCTATACCACGGTATGCATCTTAACACACACACACACACACAAAACATACGTGACCTCAACTTTTTTGACAAGGAATTGCATCTGTTCTCAATATGTTGACATGATAACAGCATATTCCCACATTGGCATGGTGTCTTAGTTGCTTGGTTTTTGGCATTCAATAATCTACATAGTTTCTATCTTCTTGAATGTCAGTTAACAACAAAAAGTTTTTTTTTCCCAAGAAACTATAACATTGATAAGCTATCTATTTTATATTTCTCCACCTGTTTCTGTCTGTCTGTTTCTCTTCTGAATGAAAGACATAAGGTACTAGCATAAGTATTTATTGGATGTTTGAGTACTTCCAGTGCTTTTATTGTTCTCAACTTGATTTGCCAGATGAAATCCTGTTATGGCAATGTAACTGTGCTTTGCTCACCTTTCTTTCATACCAACTAAAGTTTTTATACTTGATTTATTGCTGACTTTACTATTGTCTATTGTCATCCTCAGTTGCTTGCAGGTTGCAATAAAGTCAAAGATGGCTATCCTAAGGCACTAGAACTGGTTCAGGACTTGCAAGAGAATAAGCTACACATGGATGGTGTAATTTATGGGGCACTTCTTGCAGTGTGTGCTTCCAATAGTAAATGGGAAGAAGCAGAACACTATTTTAACCAGATGAAGGATGAAGGTCACCCTCCAAATGATTATCACTACAGCTCTTTGCTTAATGCTTATTCAGTGAATGGGGATTATAAAAAGGCTGATGATTTGATTCAAGATATGAAATCTGTAGGGTTAGTACCAAATAAGGTTTGTTTTCCTATTCCTTAATCAGGTTCAGGTTAACAGTTTTTGGTTTATGAGCAGGTTCACATTTTACTTCCCTTCATAACTTCTATTGTTGAATTGCAATATACTTGTATGTTTTCTCAATGTTGCTTTCTAATGTTTCACTTGGGTAGTAAGCCTTCACTAAATTTGACTCAAGGGTATATCAAACATATTTGCAGGTGATTTTGACAACCTTATTGAAGGTATATGTTAGAGGAGGATTGTTTGATAAATCCAGAGAGTTACTAGCTGAATTGGAATCTTTGGGATATGCTGCAGATGAGGTAACAAGATCCTTTGAACTTGAAAAACATAAGAAGAAAGTGCATCTGCTGTATATGTGTGTGACAGATAATAAATCATTTTATGCATATTATGATATTAGCAGAGTTGCTTTTTTGGGTCATGCCTTAAAATTGGTTTCATGATTTTATGGCCTTTTATTTACCCTTTGATTTATCTCTTGATCATCTTGACAAGTGTTATTTAAATGTAGATGCCATACTGTTTATTGATGGATGGCCTTGCTAAGGCTGGTCATCTGCAGGAAGCTAAACTGATCTTTGATGAAATGAGGGAAAAACACGTCAGATCTGGTGAGTTTTCTCTTGAATTTATAGCTTAAATAAAATCAGTTTTCAAGTATCAGATATTAATTTTGCTGTTGGTCATTCTGAAGGCAAAAGCCTTTTTTTTTATTTTTTTTTCAATTTTTTGCGGTTGAGGAACCAAAACCATGTAAATTTATAATTCTGTTGATTCATACCTTTGTTTCAGGATGTTTCACTTATTCTATACCTTGGTGAAACTTGGCATTATGATGCAACATCTAGAAAAACCAATTCCCTTCTATCTTCACTCTTAAGCTTTTTTGGGTGCTTAATGTCAGTTTATGAAGTTTGTTTGCTGCATGTGTTATGGGTGGTTTGTTCAATAAGATTTCTGGGAATAGATGTGCAAAGTCTTACTTGCACGGTTGCAAGCTGTGTATACTGTGAATGTCAATCTTTCATATGCTGGTACTGTACATTGTAATTTCCTACTTGCAGATGGATACGCTCATAGTATCATAATATCAGCATTTTGCCGAGGCAAGCTTTTTGAAGAGGCAAAGCAGTTGGCGCAGGATTTTGAAACTACCTTTAACAGATATGATTTGGTTATGTTGAATACAATGCTCTGTGCTTACTGCAGAGCTGGTGAAATGGATAGTGTAATGCAAACATTAAGAAAGATGGATGAATTAGCAATCAGTCCTGATTACAATACCTTCCATATCCTGATCAAATACTTCTGTAAGGAAAAGATGTATCTTTTAGCTTATCGCACCTTGGAAGATATGCATAGTAAAGGATATCAACCGATGGAGGTATGTGGTTTTATCAATTTGCCGGTTGTAGTATTAAGTCTAAAGTATGACTGAACTTGTCTTCATCAGCACATCTTATTTATTGTAGGGACTCTGCTCCTCTTTAATGTATCATCTTGGTAAGATGAGAGCGCATTCAGAAGCATTTTCTGTTTACAATATCTTGAAATATAGCAAGAGAACAATGTGCAAGGCACTCCATGAGAAGATTCTGCACATTCTCATAGCAGGAAAGCTTCTGAAAGATGCTTATGTAGTAGTTAAGGTACTCAGATTTGGAAATACACAAATCTGAATTTAACTCATCATATCACAGTTCTTCTGATGAGTCTTTTTCTGGCCAGGATAATGCAAAATGTATTTCTCGTCCAACGATTAAAAAGTTTGCAACTGCATTCATGAGGTCAGGTAATGTCAACTTGATAAATGATGTAATGAAGACTCTCCATGTCTGCGGCTACAAGATTGACCAGGTAAACATGTAAAGTAGTATATTGGTTCAATATAATATATATATATATATATTTTGTTTGGAATGTTGATGGTTATAGTGCATAAATATCCATATGACTTCCGAACGTTTAAAACCAAAAGCACATGAATGCAATCATAATTGCATAAATCACTTCAATTGTCTTTCATGAATTAATCACATTCTGCATTTTTACCACTCAGGATTTATTTCAGACAGCTGTCTCGCGCTATATAGGAGAGCCTGAAAAGAAAGATTTGCTTTTACAGTTGCTCCGATGGATGCCAAGTCAAGGTTACAGGATTGATTCATCAACAAGAAATCTAATCATCAAGAATTCAAACTTATATGGTCGCCAACTCATTGCTGAGGTTTTGTCAAAGCACCAAATGATGGCAAAAGCAAACAAAATTCACAAGTAAGAGCATGCAGAATTTTAACTGGGAGCTATTGGTAGATTCTAATTGAACTTAACCTTTGGTACAAGTTGACAATGTGTGGTTCCTTGGTTTTTAAAGTCGATGCTGCTACTGACACGCTGTCAACTGCTAGTTTATTCAAAAGATCAAGCTATCAGGAGAAGGTTTAGGAAAGATTTTATTATATTTATTACACACACCCCTCACTTGAAAAGCTATTGGCCCTGAAGCATGTTCTGATCGAAAACCTTTGTACAGCTAAAAATTGAGTAAAGATGTATACGAGAAGTTTTCGAAATTTTTTCCGGCACTGTATTTTGCCTGGCTGAGACAAGGTGGTAACTTATTTTAATGATTTATTGACAACAATTTTTTGCACAAAGTGAACATCAAGACACTACTTAACTGTTTAAAGAGAGATGAAAAATGTTTACAGAAAATTATCTTCATTGGTAATCAACTTCTGTTGCAAAAATCTAGTCACTGCGAATTTATGATCAGGCCATAACAATTTAAACGTGTTGTACCAACATAGAACATACTATAGAAGATAATATGTCAATGCTTTAGTTTCTGTGACCAAAAAAATTAACCTCTGCATCTAATCACAAAACCAACTTTGCATCCAAAAAGATATGTGAAAAGGAATAGCTGCTGCACTTTGTCATGACCGCTCTCCATGTTGATAAAGAAAAATTAATTAGACTAAGATTGCGAGGTGGATATTTTTCTGCATCATCATTAAGCTAAAACTGAAAAGTGAATGTATGTAAAGAAAATTATGCATATATTGTAAAAATTTACAGCTAATAACTTGTAAATTTAAAGAAAAAAAAATGTTAAAGCCCAAATGATTTTGAATAATTCTCAACAATCAAAAACAGGTATCTCAACAGGATACAAATGGATTCTGTCTCTCCATGCATTTCTTGCATTTGGATCAATATCAGAAATGCATTCCCAAGCTGCACTGTTACACTTGTAGCCACTTCCAAAGGACATTTGCCAAACCTTATCTCCTTTCTTCACTTTCCCTTTTGCTTCCAAATAGCATAGTTTATACCAAAGAGAAGAAGATGAGGTATTGCCAAATCTACACAATGCCATCCTTGAGGCTTCTCCGTCTTCCTTCTGCAGCTTCAGACTCTCTATGGCATCTATCACCGCCTTTCCACCTACGTGTAAGCAGAAATGCTCGAATGCCTTCCTGAAAATTGGCACATAGACATTCTTCTGGATTCCCGAAGCCCACATTTTCATGCAAATCCATGACCACCCATAACGAAGCTGCTCGACCGCCTCGACGTAAGGCAAGACAAGAGGGCCTAATTCAGTTATATTCATCCTCAAAGTCGAAGCTGCTACGTGTACAAGTGCTTGAGGCAATGAAAACCCTACAATCCCGGCTTCATCTGGTTCTTGATAAACAGACCAGACCGGTAGGCCTTTTCATTTGATCCCATGTGCGTTCTCACAAGATGATTAAGCTTATACTTAGCCATAGCCATTTTCTTCTCTTGTTTTCTCCTAGAGAGCAAAATGGCTGCTCCACCAATCCGGAAAAGCACATTGGTAATAAGCATGGACTTGGCCTTTCCTGTATAGCCACTGGGAGCCACAGCCTCCATACTTAGAAGCAAAGCGAGCTTTGATGGACTCTCAGAAGATTTTTTGCCAAACTTATTGACAATAATCCAGCACTGCATCCCATTCCACTAAGACTTACACTCTTGATATTGCTTCGAATTCCAAACTTGTTAATAATCATTGATGTAATTGATGGTGTAGGCCAGAAAAGGCTACAATTGGAAACAAGGATGTCAATGTTGCTGGGATGAACATTGTGTTTTGAGAGGTGACTTTTGACAATTGTGAAAAGGACAAGTTCAATTTCTTCCTTTGCCGGCTTCAATGAGGCGTCAGGCGGGAGTTCATGAACGGCTCCAATGCCTGATCGTTCCAATATTTTTAATTCAAAGTCCAAGGTTTCAGTGCCAAAGTTGCATATTGCAAAGTGTTCTATGACATTGGAGTATGGAACCCTTAAGTTATCAGGGGGGCAGTACCAGACCTAGTGAAGAAGCTAAATATTTCCGGATTTGAAGTAAAAGTAGAGTATTATTAGATGTAATGCTATGGCTGCTAGCAAATATGTGAGTGTGGTTGAGCCTTCAAACATGGTGGATAGGCTTGAGAAAGACTAATTGTTGGATAGCTTTTCATATATCGACATGAGCTCAAACGTACATGACAAACCATAATGTAGTGTAGATTTGGTTCACATGCGCAAGGGTCTTTTAGTGTAATAAGACATAATATCAAGAAATGCAAATGTAATTTATCGAATTGACCCTAACAATCTTCACCATCATGCATCACTAACCATACTTCGTAACGTAGATTTTCATAATACTCACATAACCTTATAGTGTAGATTTTTGTGAGACTGAATCGGCTTTGACAATTTCTAATCATTGACTCCAGAACAAAAAAAAAAAAAATCGTAATGTAAATTTAAACCATCCAATAACTATTAATCTAACATATCATTCAAATAGTTGTGAAAAAGCATCTTTCTTTTCCAAATCAAAGATATGCCTCATGCCTGAGTTTATGCGTTTATGGCATGCCACCTTATCACAAAAAAAATTGCAACAATGGAACGAAAGTGTCGTTTATAGATTGACGACATTCTTTTTTGTAGACGCATTTTTCAACAAATCAATGCCTTCAGTAGACAAAGGTCAACGCTCATTTGCTCTCTCATCTCAGTTCACAGTCAAGATTCTCGCTTTCTCCACAATCAGTCTCCACTGCTCATATGGGAACTCCGTATCCTAACCCCATCACTCCTACGCGAACTCGCATCGGATGGATCGGCATAGGCGTAATGGGTGCTGCCATGGCTTCTCGTCTCATCTCCGCCGGCTATTCCCTCACAATCTACGCTCGCAACCCATCAAAGTCTCTTCCTTTGCAATCCCGAGGTGCCCATCTCGCAAACTCTCCAGCCGCAGTTGCTCAATCCAGCGATGTCGTATTTACAATGGTGGGTCACCCATCAGATGTTCGATCAGTTGTCTTAGACACTAATGGCGTTCTTTCCGGTCTAAGTCCCAACTCTGTCGCTGTGGACATGACTAGCAGCCACCCTGATCTTGCTAAGGAGATTTTTTCAGCAGCACGTTCCAAAGGGTGTTGGTCTGTGGATGCACCGGTTTCGGGCGGCGATATCTGTGCTAGAGATGGAAAGTTGGCAATTTTTGCAGCTGGAGAGCTTTCAGTGGTGAAATGGTTGGAGCCGTTGTTTGAGATTCTTGGGAAGGCTACTTATCTGGGTCAAGCAGGATGCGGGCAAAGCTGCAAAATAGCTAATCAAATAACCATCTCTGCGAATTTGAACGGTTTGAGTGAAGGGCTGGTGTTTGCAGAAAGAGCAGGCCTGGATGTGATGAAGTTTCTGGATGCCATCAGAGATGGGTCTGCTAATTCAAAAGCTATGGAGTTGTTTGGGGAGAGGATGATTAGGAGGGAATGGGGAGGTGGGTTTGTAGGGTATATGGTGAAGGATTTGGGAATGGGACTGGATGTTGTGGACAAAGGTGAGGATGATAAAGTTGTGGTGTTGCCTGGGGCATCATTGAGGAAGCAGCTGTTTTCTAGCATGGCAGCTATTGGGAATGGAAACCATGGCCTTCAGGGTTTGATCACTGCTATTGAGAGGATCAATGGGAAATGAAGTTTTCTTGCTGTATGCATCTAATTGGCTGTTGTATTATCACCGTTCTGTTTTGTAACATGATATATGAACTTGAGTTTTTCCACTCTTATAATAGTTGTTGCTCAATGTTTTGACAGTGGTACTCAGACACTTCCTAGAAGATGCCCCTTCTCTTTCGGTAGAATTCTGTATTTTGTTGGGATTCAGCTATGTAGAGGAAGTGTTTCCAAGGATGACTTATATTTTCCATATTTTTCGATGGTAAATTAGCTAAAATTGTGTTGAATGCCTTGAAGTGGGTTTTTTTTGGAGAACTCCCAAGTCTGACATATCCGTGGCTTATGATTTCCATTGGTTTTAAACCGCTCCCATATAGCATAATCACCATATAAGCCTGCTAGGCTACAAGAGAAAACCAACATAAATATGACTTTCTTTTTTTTTTTTGGTAAAGTACAAATAATTCCCTTAAATTTCAAATTTTATAAATAACTTCTTTCAAAAAATTGAAAATGTTAAAATCTCTAAAAAAAATAAAAAATACATTTGAGTTATCCATGACTAACTTTTTTTTTTAACATACATTTCAATTATTTTGTGAATGAATTTTCTTCTAAATTAATTTATTACTAACGGGATAAAGTTTTTAAAGCATTTAGAGTATGATACTTTGAATAAATTATTACTAAAATTTGGTTGATTGCATTTTGGGATGCGAGATATGTGTTTTTTTCTTTTATTTTTTTCTTTATTACTTTAAGTGTATTATACTAAAAACAGTTAAAAAGAGTTACATGTAATTTATCTATCTTTTTATGTATCTTTAAACTGTGATTTTGACGTTTTTAGTTTTTTAAAATTTTCATAAGCTTATTTATAAAATTTGAAATTTCAAGGATTATGTGACACCATTCTTTAATTTAAGGGGATTATTTATATTTTGTTCCTTTTTTATACAAAGAATCTACTTTAATTTCATATTCTTATATTTGTTTTACGTGTTTCTTAAAATTGATTAACATTATTAGAATTTGATATGAGAACTACAAACGTCATCAAACATCTTAATTTTTAATATGAATATCTGAAAAACAAGGAATTGCAGATGCGTACCAAATATCAATCAGCTCTTGCACCCAATGAAAAATGAAAAATTTCAAAAGCAATGCAACAAGATCAGCACCCAATGAGAAAAGAAAAAATATCAAAAGCAATGCAACAAGATCAGCAGCTATGAGTTGTTACATGCCTTCCATTCTTCAAATGCGTCAGCAGCCTTCTTAAACAGAGTAACTTTAATATCCCACTGGCGCACCCCAGACTTGACTGAGGAACATGAAGAAAGTTTACTAAATCTTCTGAATTCTTGAAAGGAGAAACTGATCTCTAGTTGATGATGTCGTAGTTGGGCTGCCCTCCTCTCATGAATCCTATTCTCTCTACCCTCAATTGGATTCCCAAGACGAAGTATTACCTAAATTATTGATTTAGCTTTCTTTAGTTGAGGACTTTCCTTTGTTCTTCTCATTGGTCATATCACTTTGTTCTTTTGTTTAATAATCATTCACATATTCACAAATGCAAGTACAAATTGAGAGGTATGTCTTTAATATCATATTCAGAGAAATTTTAGATTCATGTATAATTATATTACATACATTTATCGAGAAACATTTCAGATTTATTTCCTCTCACAAATGATCTTGAACTCCATTGTTTATTAGAGAACTGTACCACACACTCCTAATGGTGGAGGTTTATCAAACATTTCTGATTCATACATGGTGCCATATGAGTCTAATTATTAAGTTAATTGAATTTATTATTAGCATTATATAGCTAAGAATAATTCATCCAGAAGAGGGAGAGAGAGTGCAGATCTTGGCACTTGGACTTCTGTATTAGCATCATCCAGGTTCTGTTACTGATACTAGTATTTGCAATGGAATTTTTTGGCTAACCTAGATAATTTGTTATACATTTCAGCTCAAAGAACTGAGTCACCCATCCATGTGGCTCATTATTTCTTGGTCCTCCACAGCAGTTTTATAACTTATCCTCAGCCATTATTACACAAGTACACAGAAAGCTAAAAATATAAACATCACAACTTGAGCTTTCAATTCCCCCGTGTAATTTTGGAATGGCACAAGAAGCAGCAGCAAACATGCACAACAGTTTCAAATTAGCATTTAATTGGTAATTGCTCTTCCTGATGATGCAAAGTTTTAACAACAAATTTCAAACAATACCAAAGGAGAACCATACATTACTACTCTTCGCCAAAATTTTATCCTGATTGCAGGGAGCGTTACAACCTCAAAGAACAAGAAGGCAAAAATGGGTTCTGACAAACAGTACAACCATAAATCCCTGGAGAGAATGTTGTCGCCTGCTCCTACATGACAGCTGCTGCCATGCTCCTCATGCTGCTTTGAAGGATTCTGACAAATGCTGATAATACCGTTTTTGCTGCTCAAAAAAAATGGAAAGTATACCAATTTGAGACTCTCATTTAAATACTCCACCAAAGGGTATAAGTTCATGACTGATAGAATGGGGCGTACCACGTCCGACACAGACGGAGATATTTTACTCAGTGCCACCTCAAAATGACTTGCCTTAATGGCCACCATAGCAGTTTTCTCAGTTGACGTCAATTTCTCTTCAAGAGCTGCCATTGCTGCTTCATTCATCTGTATATTAATAATAAAATAAAGTCAGAAAATCAAGCAAATATACTCCTTTTCAAAAGGCTATACCTAAACCCAACAATAATTAGCCATATATCCATACAACACACTACTAGTAAAGGATGATGTCAGGGTCTGAATAACATCGATATATATCAGCTCTATTAAAAATGTGAACATAAATATGAAGTAGAGGCGGACCAAAGCAGCAAGATCTGCGCCACTCAGATTTTCACAAGCTTCCATTCTTCCTATGGTGGTCAAATCCACACTGGGATCAACAGGCTTCTTCCTTGCAAGAGCTTTTAATATCAAACCTCGCTCGTCTGGGGTTGGGAGAGGAACATAAAGAAGTTTACCAAACCGGCCAGGCCGAAGGACAGCTCGGTCCATTACCTCAGGTCTGCAAAAGACAAACAGAATTCAATAAAATGTAATGAGGATCTACATAACTAAATAGGCTTGGTGAACCAAGGTTACCTATTTGTAGCACCAATAACAAAAACACCTCGCCGCTGCTCTGCACCATCTAACTCAATAAGTAACTGCAAAACAAATAATTGGCTCGTGTTATTTATGTTGGAATCAAACATTTGTCTTAGAACAAAAGCATAAGAGATAAGCATTCTTCTTATTTTCTTCCCCAGAAGACAATAGTAAATATTTTACCTGATTCAGTAGCCGTTCAACAACCCATCCGCCTTCTTTACCACGTTTTGTAGTCAGAGCATCCACCTGCAGATGATTAAAAACAGGTAAAAAGACAACTCTTACAGACGGTACATAAACAACTAGGTGTGCCTTATTATAACAAAGTCATTTCACTTGTAAGCCAAGATAACATAAAGAGGCCAGCGATATTGATTGTTTGTTGAGTAAACAAAAGAACCTTTCACATTAAACACACAGATCCAGAATCAAATAGAAAGAATTTATACATTAAGAGTATGTAATGTAACATCGGAAGACAACAAGAAAAGAGTAGTACCATCTTTGCAAGATGAAGACTTGGAACTAATGAAATTGAAGTAAATTAAACTGGCTTCCCTCGAGGTCTGATGAAATTAAAGAGATGCTCCTTCAATCCTTCTTGTTTTGGAAATTACATATACCTCCCATACTTTGAATTTTAACAGAACAGAACACCCTTATCTTTTCTCCAAACTTACACAATATCTCCTATATGTAGTTAAAACATAACATAAACCTTCTTTTATTTTAAAAGAGGAAAGGGGGGGGGGGTCAATTTTATAAACAACAGGTATCTCTGTAATTTCATTGTACCTCAAGGGAGATCAACATAATTTGCTCAATTATAATATCAGAATAAAAATAACAGTCATTTCAATATTATTATGGAAAGAAGCACAAACCTCATCAAAGAAAAGTATGCAAGGTGAACAAGTCCTTGCACGGCTGAATAATGTTCGAACTGCTAGCTCACTTTCTCCGACATATTTATTTAGAAGTTCAGGACCCTAACAATTCAATAAACCCACTTAGACAATTAAGAAGATGCTTCATTTAGGACCGAGTAAGATACTGAAACAAAGCCATCAGTAACAGAATGGAGTAAAGAACTTAGACAGACCTTGATATGAATAAAATTAGCCCCCGCTTCATTGGCAACAGCTTTGGCAATAAGTGTCTTGCCACACCCAGGTGGTCCATAAAGCAAAAATCCTGTCTCAAGATCCACCCCAAAGCCCTGAAATAGAGAATTCCAAGACCCCAAAACCTTATTCCAAAGTTTCCCAATTCAGCAATCAACCAAACTTTACAGATGTTATGCTTTAAAACGAGAATATGAAGCAAAAATTACCTCATAATCCTCTGGATATTTTATGCGTCTAACTATATACCGTTCAAACTCCTGTCTTAGAAGATCAAGCCCACCAACATCTTCCCATTTTACATTAGGGATGGAAGAGAACCCTTCTCTTCTTGATGAAGGTTGAACCATTTTGACCGCTTCCTGCAACATACCCAGATAATTGTAACCAACACCTCTTCTATACAAATAAATGTTCCAATACAAGAAAGAGTACTACTAGCTATAAATAAATGATAACAAATTGAAATGACAATAAGTGATATAAATCTAGAAAACTTTGGTGGAGGATCAAAAGGGAAAAATAGAAAAAAAAAGGAATAAGAAAACCAAGATATAAATCTCAAGCACCTCAAAATCAGACATTTTGATGGCAAGCTTATCAATCTCTTCAGGCAACCAAGGTTCCCTCCACCACTCTTCAGTATGCTCATCCTTAAGATCTTGAGATAATCCTCGTTTCCTTTCATCAATAATTCTCTTCATTGCCAGATTACCAGCCTTGTTTGCCAAAGCAGCCAAATCAGCTCCAACAAAACCTGGTGTAGACCTGGCTATTTTTTGAAGGTCAAATGAACCCTCAAGTTTTAGGTTTTGAGTAAGAACAGAAAGGATCTCTTCCCTAGCACATTCATCAGGAATGCATAGGACAATCTCTCGATCAAATCTCCCAGGCCTTCTCAAAGCAGGGTCAACAGCATCAGGCCTATTTGTAGCTCCTATTACAAGAACATAGCCAGGTCTGTCATCAGAGCTTTCGGATTTATCACCTGGTTTTAGCAGCCTGTGTGACTGATCCATGCTAGTCATTAACTGTGTCACAATACGTTTCTCCATCTCACGTTGTAAATTTTCTCTTTTTGAAGCAATTGCATCAATCTCATCAATGAAGACAATTGATGGGGCAGTCTTGTATGCTTTAGAGAAAAGATCTCTAATATTTTCTTCAGATGCACCTAAAGGGTTTACATGATCAAATTAAAAACAAAACAGATGTTTAAGAAATTAAACCTAGTAGTAGCAGCAGCAGTGATACTAATTTTTCAGAAAAGTGCCCATGCAATTTTCAATTTGCAACTACCTGATTTGAATTCTTTCAATAAAAGGTGATGATCTAGGGACTTAGAGTAATACTAACCAAACTTAGAAATCTCAGAGTTTTAACAATGACTTCATAAACAAACCATATAACAGTAGGAGATCAAACATTCAAGAAATAGCAACCCAATCTAGGCTGCACCACACAAGGTTAAGAAGGAAAAGTAGTAAAGTACCAAGCATTAATCAAGCTGATAAACCAACAACACATGGAGATCTTAGTTAATGCTCCATGTTGTCCTCACAGGAGCAATAACAATGAACATAAGTTCATAGAAGTTTCATCTTAAAATACTTACATGAGCTGGGTAAGCAGAAATATCAGTATTAATACAAAATGGAAAGAGCTTCGAAAATCAAGAGTAAGAAATTAATACCTGAGACTCCAGAAACCACCTCAGTAGCCGATATCTGATAGAATGGGAGACCAGTCTCATTAGCTATGGCATGAGCTAGTTTAGTTTTCCCACACCCAGGTGGTCCATGCAACAAAATTCCAGCCATTGGCTTGACCCCTAACTGTCTGGGCAATTGAGGATGGTATAGTGGCACAATCACCTCCATTTTCAATTCCTCCAACACCTCCTTCATCCCACCTAAATCCTTAAACTTTGGCCCATCCTTCCCCTTCACCCCCACATCATCACCACCATTTGAAACGGAACCCTTCAATTGCCTCCTGGACTCCGCACCCGATTTCACCTCACTCCCACCACCGTCCACAGCACCAATCTTAGTACTTTTTCTATCATTCGCCACCTCCAATTCAACATTCTTCTCCTCCATACTGGGTTTCACCTTTTTCGATTCATTATAGGAAGCTCTCAACATTGTCTTCATCAAGTCAAATTGGGGCTCCACTTTCTCCCCATAAACTGCATCCTCCGAAGTAGAAACTGAGCCACCTTCATCATCATCACTTTCCTGCGACCCTGATTCTGAATATGAACTAGAATTTGAAGCAGACGACATCGATGGACGACCCTGATCATTCCGTATCCTTCTAAGGTGCAAAGCTTCAATTTTTTGCAATCTGTCGTCACTGTCATCAATTTTCTTCCTTCTCTTTCGTGATGCACTTTGACTCTCTTCTTCTTCTTCGTCTTCCTCATCACTGTCTTTGATTATTGGGGTACTGGGTTTTTTGTTGAATTGCCTGCTTCTTCGATTCGATGATTCCAGAGCTTTTTGAACAAACCTAGTCAAAGTTTGCTGCTTAGTTCGCTGGTAATCAGGGTAGCTTGAGCGAAGATAATTCACAGCATCATCAACGGTTAAAAACCTAGTTTTGCAGGACTCAAGACGACGACTTAGAATCTCTTGCAGTGATCTCCCTCCTCCATTTCTTCTTCCCATCTTAGTGGATTCGGAGCAAGGTGCCAGCTAAAACTGCTTCTTTCAGCCTCAAATTTATACGTTATTCAATTCAATTCCCCACTTAAACCCTAGAACTAAAACGACGCGTTGAAGTTCCCACTTACTGTTTTCTTCTTTAGTATTTAGTTTTTTTTTTTGGGAAAATCTCTGATAAATAAATTGGTATGAATATTTTTTTAAAAAATTATTTGATTTAATTAATTTGAATTTACCGTGAAGCTTATGTGTTAGGGTGAAAATAGGATAACTTGTGTTTGATTTGAACTTATATTAACTTGTCTATTTATTTAAATAAGTGATATTAAAATTAATAAATACATTCGTGTAAGTAAATACACGAGGCTCATTTTCTATAAATTTGACTCATAGGTTTGTTAGGGTAGTCATTTAATAATTAGAAAAAAATATTCTAGCCTCCCATGATGTTTAAGATGAGAGCAAAATATACAGACTTTCCTAAGATTTAATTGAAAATATACGAATTTTTTCTCTAATTTAAAAATATACATAAACATTCTCTTAATTTAAGAAAAACATTATTATTAAATTTATTTTAAAAATTCTACTAAGAAAATATTATCATAACTATTGATCAAAAGATTTATTTTGTGATCAAATTATTATTCCTTTATTCATATAGAGTTTCAATCCTATTTTACTTCACATTACTTCTATTTTATTTTAGGTCATTTATTTTTTACAATAAATTATAATTTATTTAATGTAAATGATATAAATTTCTTACTCCATTTAATTTTATGCAATAAAAATTTACAATAAATATTTTATTTTATACAATAACATACAATTTATATTAATTTCTTTTTATTCTATTTTATGCAATGAAAATCTATAATAAATATTTTATGTTAATATATTTTATTTTATCAAATAAATTGTAATTTATTTGATGCAATTTATATTAATTTGTTGTTGCATTTTATTTTATGAAATAAAAATATGCAATCAATATTATATTTTAATGCATTTTATTTTATGCAATAAATTGTAATAAAAAATTAATATAAATTGCATCAAATAAATTGAAACAATAAATTAATATAAATTGCAGAAAATAAATTATATTTTAATTGTATAAAATAAAATATTTATTGTAGATTTTTATTGTATAAAATAAAATGTAATAACAAATTAATATAAATTGCATTAAATAAATTTTAAGTTATTGCATAAAATAAAATATTTATTGAAAAAAATGAAATGGAATAAGAAATTAATATAATTTACATTAAATAAATTATAATTTATTGCAAAAAAAAACTTAGCATAAAATATGAGTAATTTAGAGTGAAATAGGATTGAGAATATACATAAATAAAGGAAGGGTAGTTTAATTACAAAATAAACCTTCTGACCATGAATATAATTTAATAGTTAAAATTAATATTCTTTAAATGAAATTTTTAAAATAGGTTTAATAATAACATATTTCTTAAATTGATGAGAGATTTGTGCATATTTTATGAATAAAGGGGAAGTTTTTGTATTTTTGACTAAATCTAGGGGAGGTCTGCATATTTTACTCTTAACATAATTTTGTGAATCTCCTATTTAATTTAAAATCTTATTCTTCCGTAAAATATAAAAAAATTGCTATACTTCAATTAAAATTTGAATTTCCTATTTATGAAATAATAAGAAAAGATGAATATGAAATTTAAATAAAATAATATAAGATATTCCAAATATTCTGTTATTCAAGATATATTTTAATTAAGTTTAAATAGTTAAATGTTCTTTTTGACGAATAACAAATTATATTAATTGTTAATTGATAGTTGATTATATTAGTTGATTTGATCAATTAATAGAATTAATTATTTATATAAAGGTGTTTAATAAAATTAATTATTTATATAAAAAATGACATAAAAATATATGAATATATATTTTTTTATTTATTTGACATTCTTTTGGTTTAATAACATTTTATATTTTAATATATTACTTATCAAATTAAATTTTCTTTTAAGAAATAAATTATTACAATTTATTATTTAATAATTTTTTTAAGAAATAAATGATTATAATTTATTATTAAATTTTCTTTTAAGATATAAATCATCATAATTTATTATTTATTAGATTTTATTTTAAGAAATAAATAACTATAATTCATTATTTTTTTTAAGAAATAGATAATTTCATGTAAAAAAAATGAGTTTCTAACCTACAATATTAAAAAACTTATCATTATTACTAATGACAAAGGCATAATTAATCGTATAATTCATAGGTAAGAATATCTTTTTCACATTAAATATAAATCCATTGATATAAAATATTACATTCCACGACTTTTTGTAATTAGTAGATTGAAACCCAATTCATTAACTTAAATAGGTATTCACCAAATAGCAATCATATCAAATTAACTATGTCAATCCACTAATACTATCATAATCCACTAAATACTAATAAAAAAGTCATTTCTCAAACATATTCTTTATGATTTATTTGGATATTCTTTTTCTTTAATAATATTTTAAATTCTAATATATTATATATCATATTAAATTTTCTTTTAAGAAATAGATTATTATAATTTATTATTTATTAATTTTACTTTAAAAAATAAATAATTATAATTACTATTTATTATATTTTTTAAGAAACAAATAATTATAATTTATTATATTTATTAATTTTCTTTTAAGAATAGATAACATAAAAACTGAGTTTGCAGCTTGTAATATTAAAAAAAAGGGGTTTAGTTTGTATTTACCAATGACAATGGCATAATTAATCATATAAGTTATTTATAAGATTGTCTTTTTGCAACATTAAGACAAATTTACTGATAAAAAAATTGGTTTCTTAGTTTTTTGTAATTAGTGGATTGATGGCCAATCCAATGACCTAATCTGTTATTCACCAAATAAGAAAAATAGTGGATTAATCCACTACAAACCACTTAAATCAGCTAAATACTAATCAAAAAGTCATATAGCAAACGCTACTCAATAACTTTTTTATTAAAAAGTCTTTGATAAAAAATACTTCACAGAAACAAAAGTGAGAGAAATAAATTACAATCTGACATTCTATCTTTCAATTACAATTTTACATTCTTTCATAAAGAAATTAGATTACATTATGCACCCCATACTATCTATTAGAGAGGATATGATATTTATACATTTACTTTTGAACATGAGAGAGGAGAATTCTTTGCACCCATAATGGTATGCTTGTTTCTAAAAGTAGTTTGAATGCAAGTTACGGTAGCAATACTGCTCTTAAGTATAATTGAGTACTGATAGTAAAAACAAAAATAGAATTGAAAATAGAGAACAACAGTTGAAAATTGGGGTAGACTGCCTTGATTCACCATCAACAAAAGAGTTAGACAATATTTTTTTGAGTCTATGGAATTTTTTTTTATATCTTTAAAATTATAATATGTGTCTTTATTTTTAGCCAGAACCTACAATTTTTAAAGAATTATAAAGTATAATTTTCAATGCATATAAATATCATAAAATTGATATATAGATAATAAAATTAACAATTGATTTATTATAATATAAATATGATTTAAACATGAATGATAAATAAAATTAATTTTTATGTTAAATTCAAATATTAATTATTAAAAATAAATATATTTTAAAGTAAAATGAAATCTCTTTTTTACTAGTTTCGAATATACAGTAATAAGATATACCTTTCTAGAATGATAAAACCTTTGAAAAAAAATTAAAATTATGAATTATACTGTTAAGTATTTTTTTTGTCTCATCAAATTATTAAATGGTTGGCTTCCTAATATCAAATCATTACTTTATCACGGATATAAATTTAAAGTAATAAGGTGTCAAGTTATGATTAATAGTGGGATAAAATATTTTTAAAATTACTAATTTCTTAATAAAAGTATAATGATGGATCCACCCTTCCAATAATAATTATAATTAAATCAAATATTCTCCACTAAAAAACATAGCCTTGTGATAAGATTGAGAGGATTGACGCTCTCAAACCATCTCCCTTGCTTTCTCTCAAATGTAAGATATTTAAATTTTGTTTTTGGGTGAAGAGGAATGTATGTTGAGCATTGATCCAGCCATCAACATGAAGGAGTCCTTTTCCAATGATATTCACACTATGAAAAATGTGCATTTATAGAAGTACCTATTTAATTGATACTCATATATATAGTTGCAAAAATTAGTAAACTTCCCATGAGTCTAGCATTCCTTATAAATTATAAAAATAACGACTAAGTTTGTTAGGTTAGCGAGGTTCCTGAGGGATCGGCTGAGGATGTGGCATGTTTTCTTACTTGCTTTTGTCTAAATGTCTACAAGTGAGGCATTGAGCATGATATGCTCACTTTTTTATACTCAGCGGATATAACCTTACTTTGATCCTATTATGCTACATTTAGAAGAGATTGTCTTTTTACTTGTGGGAATGATTGTCTGCATCTCTTGTAATCAAGTTGGTCATTATCTGTGACCAAGAGATCACTTGTTAGCATGATACCTCCGATGTTTGTATTCATGTTTAAGCGGCTCGAGGTATCAAATTTGTCACATTGACAGATGATGCTGTAGGCATGGGGTTGTTAACCTAAAGCGTTGATAACTTATCTAATGGGATAAATGGGTTTCTGACCTTTGATATATTGATTTCTTTGCTACAAGTATATCAATAGACAAGGCCATGGGTGTAGGGTCACTAACCCTAAGAATAATGATGATTAGTACAATGATTAAGAATTTTAGACAAAGTTTTAACACTAAAAAAACTCTTAAAATAGTGACAGTTATACAATGTATATAGTGGTGGTTAGAACCATTACAGAGTAAAATAGCGGTAGATACGAGAATGACCAGAAAATATATCGCCTGGTCGACTTTAGTAGCGATTAAAAGGAATAACTAGAAACTGTATTTTTTAAAAATTTAAGTATTAATTTAGCAACGATTAATTTAATCAGCACAATGTTTTATATAAAAATTTTCAATATAACTTAGCAATGATTTACGTAATCGCCATAATATTTTTTTTATAAAAATTTTCAATTAACGATGATTGTTTAACCGTCGTTATTTTTTAATTTCAGTTTGAATTTAGCGGTGGTTAAACCAACCGTCGCTATTTTTTTTTTACTTCAGTTTTAAGTTAGTGGCGATTGTTTAACCGTCGCTAAATTTTGGTAACATTTTTTAAAAAAATTTGAAGCCATTCAATCCTTTTATTTCATTAGTTAATGGCATTATTTATCCTTGTAAAATATAAATGCAAACTTATAGTGGAAGAAAAATAACATTCATTCAAATAAAATAAAAATGACATTTATTCGAATAAAATATAACATAAATTGACTTTACATTCTAGTTAAAAACTGTTTAAAATAAAAAATATAATAAAACCTAAGGAAATTGGCTAAGATCAGTGGCATTTTTATCTTGATTGCTCCCTCCTAAGATCTTATTGTATATATAGGTGAAAATTGATCTGTTGAATTAATATTAACCCTATCCTGAAAAGAAAAAAAGAAAAAGAATATCTCAGACTAAAAAATTACTTACGAATTCAGACATGCAAAAACAATAATTCACTTGTGCCATAGTTTAGCAAGATTCTGGCTTAAAAACAACAATTTAATTACCCATAAACTAACACAATTATATCATAGTTTGACACACATATGCAAAAACCAAATAGGAAAAATAGCAATTGAAGTATATAGAGATTATTTTACTGCTGACATAATTAAGGTTACAAAGAAAATATAATAAGAGTGTATACATTAACAAAACAACATTCCATGACTAAGATGATATGCCCTTTTAATTTCAGAAATTTGAATCCATAGGGGCTGGCTCTCTGTTGGCGATGCAACTGCTTTAGGATGTGAAGCAACTGATCTTGTAATTTTATGGATACTTTTTATTGATGCAAACACAACAACAATAGATTCAGCATTATTGATGAAAGACAATAATAGGAAATAATGCTTATTCTCAACAAATGGTATTAGTATTGACTGCACTAAAATGTTTCTAACTAACATTT